>JAOWBN010178140.1:0-29972 GCA_028565015.1 Pinguicula moranensis
CTCCAAGTTGATCTGTTTTCGGGGATGAGAGCCATTCCTTCATAGATTTCCATGCTTGCAAAATCAGAGGGCAAGTTCTAAATATGTGATTTACTGAATCACTACCTGACAGACAGAAAGTGCAGCTGATCTCCTGCGTAGGAGGAATAATGTGGTGTAGTTGGAGTGCTCCTTTGGTAGGAAGGGAGTCTTGAAGAAGTTTCCTGACAAATATAAGTACTATCTTGTGAGCAAATGATGACCATATCGATCTCAGCACCACAGCCTCCTAGGGAGAATATGGCGAATCTGCGGTAGCTAGACTCCTGTCATATGCATGCTTAACTGTACACTTTCCCTCTGTACCAGTGTTGAAGTAATACTGATCTTTGCAAGAGTAAGAAATGCAGACGTTCTGCAGCAGCAACACAATTGATGCAAAGTCTTGGACTTCAGCTGGTCTTAAAGATCTTCTCCAAGACCAAGACCAATGCCACTGTGAGAAATCCCAAAATCCCATTTTTGAAATTGAGGCATGCTGATTTAGTGTATATTTGAATAATCTTGGATATTGCTCAGCTAGAGCGGTGTTTTGGAGGCAAATATTAGTCCAGAATTTGATGTTTTTGCCTATCCCAACTCTCAATTTAATTGGTTTATCAAACTAATCAGATTTTAGAAGGTTTTGGATATTGTTCCACCATGTAGATGCATAAGTGCTACCCCTCCTTTTGCCTCTGTGATCAATATTCTATTGTGGTGGCCTTAGTTCTCTCCATTTCGCCACAAACAAAGATCCATCCAACCCATATTTAGAACGCATAACCTGCATGGCTAGATTAGAACCTCCAACAAGCATCCGCTCTCCCCATTTGCCCAGTAGAGAGTCATTGAAAGCCATCAAACTCCTGACCCCCAAGCCTCCATTATCAACTGGTATAATCAGTTTTTTTCCAAGAAATCTAGTAGACTGTTTTCTGTTCCTTTCTGATATTCCAAAAAAAACTTCTCTGGATTTTTTCTAACTTATTGATGACAACATTTGGAGCTTTCAGAAAAGAGAAATAATGAGAAGGGAGAGCATTAAGAACAGAGTTCATGAGTATCAATTTCCCTCCTACTGATAAGAATTTATGATACCAAGCATTTAGGACTTTAGGGAACTTGTTAATTATTGGCTGCAATGTAGCTGTTCTAGCAGGATTTGCATCTATAGGAAGGCTGAGATACTTGAAAGGAAATGATGCATTTTTGCAACCCAGGTAGGCAGCCATCTCTTCAAGAATAGATTGATGAAAATTCATCCCTAACAAGCTGCTCTTTGAGTAGTTAATTTTCAGACCAGAAGTGATCTCAAAATTGAGGAGTATAGTTTTTAAAGTCTTGATTGTTTCCCAGCTAGGTTGTCCAAACACAAGTGCATCATCAGCGTACTATAAATGTATAAACTAAATTCTTTCCTTACCAACTTCTAAACTAGAGAAGAGGTTTAAGTTGGCTGCTTTCTTGATCATAATCTAAAGTCCCTCGACAACTACTAGGTAAAGTAGGGGGACATAGGATCTCTTTGGCGAAGTCCTCTTTGTGGAAAAAACTCAGAAGTGGGCCTGTCATTTATGAGAATGGAGGAAGATGCTGAAGCAAGTAGTTCATTCACCCACCATATCCAAGATTGAGGGAATTCCATTTGTGCCATGATATCCTTCAGATAGTCCCAATTTACAGAATCGAAGGCCTTCTCGAAGTCTATCTTGAATATGATGGCCCGTTTTTTAAGTGAGTTGAATTCTTACCAGTAAATTTTATCTGCAACTAAGATTCTTCAACTTTTTTCTATTGCTACATTTTTTTCAACAAGGAAATTACTGGACGTTGTAAAGTCATTGTTTGTTTCGCTCAGCAGTTTATACGTTGCCAATAGGAGCACTTTAACTTTTGCTTCTTTGTCGTAAATTAGTTCAATATTATTTTTTTTGGTTAAAACTGTTACGGATGAACTTAATTTTTTTGATACATGGGTATCTGGACAGCTATCTTAGTGGTAACTCACTGGTACCATCCGACTAATCCCCAGGATGAATCAGCATCGGGCACACCTTGCACCGGTAAGTCACGGGCCAAAGCCTCAAAATATCCTATAGCAGAGTTTGACCTCTGTGCCTCTTGAAAAACCAGGAAGTAGAGCCATCACTAAGACAACATATCGCGGATACGGATCAACTTAATTATAAAATGATATCTTTATCAGATCATTTTTCGATACGAATAAATTATTGCAAACAACCAAAATAACGTGAAGATAAGAATTAGAAGATTTAGGGTAAAGTTGAGCGTAATGAACACTTTTCTATTAATATTTTATTGCTTACATGTAGTAAAATAAATAATTATAAATCATATTAAATGACGTTGCCGGAAAATCGTATAAAAAATAATAATGATGATGCAATGTTAGAACGTAGTGAAATTAAAATAAAATAGATAAAGATAAAATAAGGCAGTAAAATATATAAAATAATCAAGTATATTACTAATAAGTAAACTAATTAGAAGACATTAGAAAGAAGAATAAAAGTAGATAAAGTAATATCAATAAAAAAAAAATGAAAATCTACTGTAACTCTAAGTCTCCAATTGACCGGCAAGGCTGGGCCGCTGGGCCGATCAGAATACTTGATCAAGCCAGGGCAATGTTTCCCGGTCCATGCGAGACCCAACCATTCTGTACAACAGTAAACACATTAGGGGATCATGTCGGAACGAGTTGGTCTAGTGGCGATCGACCTGGACACACAGGGCTTGCCTAGTGAGATCCAGGGTTCGAATCGCGCTGGATAAAATTCTGCTCTGACACCTTTGTGGGGATTAGTCGGCGGGCCGAAGGCCCAAATGATACCCTGATCTGTGATTCTGAAACCCAGTATTCTGATTACTTATCAAAAAAAAAAAACATTAGGGGATCACTCTCTTATCGGCTTGAGACACGACGTCGTTCATGGCAAAGATTTGCTGGACAAGTTCTTGAAATTCTCACCTTTCATGAGAGTGCCCAAACATTTATCGTGATTACTTATATAAATTACTACTAATTATGAGGGGTAGAAAAATATACACCCGGAAAACTCATTCTGAACAAATAAGATCTTTAGAAACAGTAAGGATTTTAGTCAAATAATCAGAAACAAATAACACATTACCAACATCATCATGATTTATCAGGATAACTATATTCGACTCATATTTTTCAGATTGCTTCATAAGTCAACTATAACAATTACTTTTAAGGTGTCCCTAAGGGCGTCCAGCGGAATCGGAATTAGCGAAAAATCGCTATCGCTTCCGCTATTCCGCTTCCGGAAGCGGAAGCGGTGAACAAAATGCATTCCGCTATATTAGCGGAAGCGATAACGGTAGCAATAGCGGTGTTCCATTAATTCCGCTAGTACCGTTATTATTTAACTTTAAAAAAATAACTTTACCCAGTATATTCCCAACTAAGTTGGGGTTTGGGGGGTCTGATGTACGCGGCCTTACCTTTGTAATCATACAAAGAGGCCATTTCCGTTTTGCGACCCAGACGGGTATCGATCCCTGGACCTACAATTTAAAAAAATAAAAATTATAAATATAAATTGAATCAGTTTCCACAGGAAATCATGTCACGACTTACAATTTGATATTCATCACCTGGAATGGAAAATGGATTGCTTGTTTATTTTGTTGTTGAAACTTACTAAAATTATGCTGTTGGACTCTAATTGTTTTGCGTTGATATCAACAAGTTAAATGGACAATTGAACTGTTGATTAATGTACTGTTGTCTGTTACAGGTGGTTGTTTCAAGAAATCTGTTATTTTCTTAAATCCTACTTGTTATCAGCAGTCTCTTATTAATATTCTTGTGTATTAGCCAATGCTTTAATTCTTTTTATAACTCGTGTTTCTACTACTTATTTTAGCAGGAAATTTATATCTTTGATTCATTGGATGTACGAGTTTAATTTGCTGAAATGGTTATAAAAGATTGTTGTAATTTGATAAACTGTTAAAAAAAAATCATTCATAGGCTGCTAAGCATTTATTTATTAGCGAAATTAGCGGATTCCGCTATGGCTACCGCTATATTAGCGGAAGTAGCGGAATAGCGGGTAGCGGAAGCGGATAAAATTTTCAAATCCGTTCACTTAGCGGAAGCGAAAACGGTGAGGGGCTTACCGCTATCGCTAAGACCGTTTGACACCCCTAATCCACCGCTCCCTGGATTTGCATAGTTCTGCAGAGTGACGTGTCTCTAGATGAAATCTCGTCGGAACCATGCGGGACAATTTCTTGTTCGGCTTCGTTTAGAATTTATAGTTGTTTCAATTTTAGTTTTGAAAATTTGGGTTTGGATCGGCTGGGTTTAGTTAGATTTTTGGTTTTTTTATAAAAATCTATCCAGTTAATATGCACATAAAACAAATAAAAAAGTTACCCTAAACTACTGACGCATATACCAAAAAATATTTGGATAAACCATGAAAATTATGGAGGAACTTGATTCTAATAGATTCATCATAAAAGATTTTATTGAAATTGATCAATTCCATCAACGGTTCTGCACTGAAATACTCATACATATATTGGACATACAAAGGATGATCACCCACCCTTGACAGAAAATAAAAAAGGAGGTGAAAAAAATTATTTATTTTTCTGTCTTTTGATTGATGGAAAAAGATGGAGGAGAAAAAAAAGAAGAAAAAAGCACTAATTTTCTTTTTTCTTTTACTAACCAAGAATGTTTCTCATTTTATTTTCTATTTTTTAAAATAAAATAATTTTTTTTAAATAAAAACCATAATCCATAAATCTACAGAAAATCGGATACTCGGAACTCGATCTAACCAAACCGTGCGGGTTCGAATGCGCATACACGAAGCTTGGATAAAAATCTAGAGAAGTTGTTTGGTCTGCCGGGTTCCATTTTTACACCCCTGACTTCCTCCTTTACCTACCAAAGGATTGAAATCTCATGGGAAACTGCTACAAGTAACTGGCCTCCCTGCTTCCCTACTACAACTTGCAAAATGGAACAAATGGACCGAGGACAGACCAAAAAACTTCTCTACGATACCTTGTGCTTTTGCTTCTCTATTTTTAAGAAGTAATTTTTAAGTTTGATTGTTTTAAAACTCAAGTTCTATGTATCTATTGTTAAGTTGCCATCAACGCTTCTAGGGAAGTTCTATATATATATTTTTAACTTCTGCAAAATACTTTTGTTATGTTGTTTTCAGTAGGTTTCAGATCCAATTAGCTCGATATTTCAAGTAATTTTAACTGCTTATGGAGTGCACTATGGGTATTCCCTTCATCTGATTCGTTTATCTTGAGCTATCTCCCAATTCCCCTTGCTCGTTCGCCTACTCCTTCCACTTAGTTTTTGGGAGTTTTAAATTGCACGAAAAAAACATCACCGGGTATTATTTCAAAAGTTTTGTGGTGGCTATCTGACCCGACTCCTTTGCTCTATCCTACAAAAGATTCCTCACCTTTTGGCTTAGGCATGCTACAACATTGATAGATACTTTTGCGGTGGGTACCAATGAAGCATCATGTTACTATTTTTGGAATTGCCCACCATGTTTGGCTGAAGTTCAACATTAATGGTTTAGTCTTGATAGCTTTTAGTGGTTGTGGCCAAATTCTCCGTGACATCGAGGAGCACTGCATTTTGTCTTTCTGTCAGCTCATGGATGGCACATCCTGTATCATGGCATAGATCTCAACATTTTTGCATGGCCTTATGCTTTGTTACTCCCTTGGCTTGGATTGTATCAGCTTTGAACTCGACTCGTTGCTTTTGGTGAATTGGTTTACTAAGGAGATATCTCCTCCTTGATGGTATCTTTCTCAGTGATGGTATATCATCTCCTTGGCAACTTTTTTTTCTCATTGCAGGTTAGTCACACATTTCAGGAGGTTAACTTATGTGCTGGTCATCTCGCTAATCTTGGAGTTACTAGTTCTTTAAATTTCTATGATATTTTTTAGCTCCTCTCCTCTCCTGTTGCATGCAGATCATATTCCACTCTCATGTCTTTGTAGGATCAAATGAATCGATTTCGAAATTTTTGAAAACTTGAAATTTTGGACCACGATTGAAATTGAACTCAAAACCTTTTTTAAACCATGTTCTAGAATTAAAGGGAAGCCGTACTTACCTCGTTTGGCCGGAAAATCCGAAGAACCCATGCAAAATCAGAAGACCTGTAAGGATTTGTGAACCACGAAAACCCCAACGTAGAAGTTCGCTACCCAAAGCACTCCCTAGTTGGCTTAAGGGGTTGCTGAACCAATTTTCAGCGAAGTCCTGGCGTCGGAAGTCACGACATTGAGTTCTCGTTTCGGTCGGGTTTTGCGAAGAAGATGACAAAATGCAGACGGAAATCTCGTGTCTCTATCTTCTCTTTCAACCGACTGAGATATGATCCATATCTCTCATTTGGGCTCCAAGCCCAATTGAGATTTTAAATGATTTGGGCTTGAATTTTTATTCGGGCCCAATTGCAAATTAATAGCTTGGATTTAATCCCATTAAACCCAATTAAATTGCAATTGAATTGGATGGTCCCACCAAAACCCAATTAGCTCTCGTCCGAGAAATTTGTGAATTATATTCCACATAATTAATTATTAATTCTTCATTTCGCCAGATAGAGTAACCTAGTAGGATCTATATCTAAATCGGTAATAAATTAAACTCATTAATTTATAAATTATAAACGTCATCTAGCAATACATTATGATCCGATTTAATATAGATATATCGTGATCCTATAATCCCATTTAATATTAATTCTTTCATCACTTAATATCGAATAATTAATGTCAAGCGTAGGAATGTGTCATCCTTGAGCATTAATTACTTTCTTGATATTTCAGTATATAATTGTTAATATGTGACTGTCTCATAATCACAAATGCATGCGTAACAAATTATTACTGCATCAAGGAGCCCATGAATATTAATAATCCCATCCAATACGAGATGGACAAAAGTATCATCTTGATATTCCATAACTTTCAGCATGAATCGTGCATATTCGGGAAACTTACCGTTATAAACCCTCGGTTAAGAAAGACATTAGATAACCCCACGTAATACACATTCATTACCCAGAATTATGAATATCTCAAAAAACTGAATTAATACTATATGACTTTACTGATGACACAAACACAATCCATCCAGCAAGTCAATATAGGTCGAGTCAAATATTCATGTACCCTGTACACTCATATTTCATACGATTAAACAGATACCTCGTATCAATGATCTGTGAAACAGGATCATACATTAATCCACATGCTAGTTGATATAATCATCTAGTTATTCCCTTGTTAATGACTTTTAAGACTAGGGACTAATTTAGAGTTTTGATTAAATTATGAAGTTTCACAATTCGAGTCATCAACCCAAATAATTCATAATATATACAAAACTCAAGGAACAAAATAATTTTCATGATCCAGTATACATTAAACTAACAAGAGCACAATGCTCTAGGTCACTAACTAACAGTCTTCAAATAATCTCATGCCCTTATCCTGAGCTTTATTTTGGTTTTAGCCTTCAATTTGGCTTATTTTTTGCCTATTATTATTATTATTATTTTTTGAACCAGAATTTTTAATTTTTTTAATTTTTTTTTTATATCTATAATAGAATATAATATTTTCTTACAATATGAAAGGAATTAAATAAAATAAAACCGAGCAAAGTAAAGCATAAATCCTATATAAGCGTGCGCCATAAGAGGCAAATGCGAGTTAACTGAGTTTAGTCAACATGCAACTCCCTCGAAACAGAAAGAGGGAAAGGCTCAGCAATATCATAAAATGAAGAATGACCATTCGCTCTAAGATAAGCAAAACGGTCTGCACAAAAGTTGGCTTCCCTATAAACATGTCGAACTTGCAGAAAGAAGTATGACAAGATACGATGTCCTGCAATGGAAAGTAATAGCGTCATGGGGGAGACGTGACCTTATTGAACCAGTTCACCAGAAGTAAAGAGTCAAATTCAAAGATTACGCATTCAAGGCCAAGAGAGTAGCAAAGAGTCAAAACCATTGTCCTAGACGTGCCATCCAAAGCCTGGCCGAAAGCTAATAAATAATATCCCTCAGAGTCACAGAGAATACCTCCGCAACCACTGAAGGTAGCTGAGGAGGAACCATCAATGTTATACTTCAACCATTTGGAGGGCGGACATTCCTAGCAAATCAACACAGGCTGCTTCATAGAAATCCTCTGAAATGGAATTTGCCAATTACACAAAAGGGCAATTCTCATAGGGGATGTGCACTGTGTAGGATGTAGCAAAGGAGCAAGATTAGATAGTCATTTTTGCACTTTCAAGATTATACCACGGGGGTCAGCATTGAAATGTTGGAATCAACCCCCATTACGGCAAACAAAATCTCTCAGAGAATCAAGGGAGATTACAGCCGAATCAGCAGAGAGAATTGGGAGTTATCTCTAGAGCGTTCCAAACTTAACTGTTTCAGATGGCAAGGGTGAGCCGAATGGACATGGCAACAAAGTGATGAGAAATTTTCTTCCAAACATGTGCAGCAGTGGCACAACTCATAAATAAATAATCTAATGATTCCTCTGCACCAACTGAACATAAAGAGCAATTTGATACTAAAGGAATATTCGATTGCTTCACAAGAGCATTAAAAGGGACAACATTGTGCCAAACACATCGATAAAATACCCCAACTTGGGGTGAAGAGTTGATCACCAAGCCACCTTAAAATGGAGCAAAGAAGACCGAGCATGATGCAGCAGGTTCCAAACTGACTTCGTAGAGAACTTTACATATGGATTAGGTTTCCAGAGTCAAATATTTGCGGTTCCTGTGAGAAGAATGCTCATCGTGGAAACATCTGCTAGGATAACCTACAAAGGCAAAGAAGGAGACAAAACTGTCTGAGGGTGGACCACATCTATAAGCTACAAAGAGGGGGAGCCCACCGTACATCCCCGGGATGACAAATTCCCCACCCCGACCAGTCATCATACCATCGAGAAACTCTGCCAGATTAATAATCCAAGTTGACTGGTCAGATATCAATGTGAAACAATAAGACGTTTTCTTACAGAGAGAAGAGGCTGACGAAGGAGCACAATATGCAGATAGGTGAAAAGCACGTGATATGTATTTGGCACAAACAAATCTGGCCTAGAGTAAATCATCAGAAACAACTTTCCAGGCAAGCTTAACATGTAGAGAATCAACTAAGATACTATGGGACTTGTGGATAACTGCTTTTGGAGGATTGAGTATGTAGAATATATGGATGGCCCGGGAGAAAATGATTGGCTAGATGAGAGTCATACGACCTCCCAACGAAAGAAATCTTCCTTTTCAGCCAACCAACTTCTTGCGTACCTTTTCAAATAAGGAAAGAAAATAGAGACTGAGTCGTGCAGTGCCATAAATTAGGACAACCATAATAATTAATGTAAAAGGTGCCCTGCTGAAACTATGTAAGGATCTGAGTGTGTATGGCCCGTGCTTGCAAGAAACTATCTAAAATATAAAAATTATTCTTTCCTTGGTTGATCTCTTGACCCGAGATAGCCTTATAAGCATGAAACCAACAGTTTGGTAAGGTTGCCCACAACCCCATTTAGAAATCCAAAAACATCATCAACATATAGCACATGGGAAACAACAGGGCACCACGACGTAGAGAAAAAGACAAAATCTAATCTGATGCAACCAAATTAGATAGACCATGGCTAAAAGGCTCTCACTAAGAATAAACAATAAGGGTAAAGAGGATCACCTTAGCACAAGCCTTGTGAAGATTGAAAATTTTTGGCTCTAGAGCCATTTAGTGAAACAGAAAAATGGGACGACTTCACCAAATAGCTAATCATAAAGATCCAAAGTCCAAAGAATTCAAAAATGGTGAAGAATCTCATGTAGGTAAGACCAACAAACCCCATCCATCAGGGCTAGGAGCATAATCACGACCAATGTCCAATAGCGTCATGCATCTCCTCAATGGTGGGGGAATGTGTAATGCCTGATTACCAACTAAAGATATTAGTGGTGGTAGAAGATTCAAAAGTTTCATGTTGTCCAGTACTGTATCCTGCAACATGCGGAAAGTGGAGACTAGATTCACATAGGGATAAAGAGGAAGGGCCAAAGCCCACTCGGTAAGCAATTGCTTAAAATAATCAAATGCCTCAAAGAGAATTAATGTCCGATTGGTAGTCACCATACCACCTGAGAGAGAGAGACTCAAAATGGGTACCTTGGCAGCCTAATATCATGCCATGACGTGAAAGAAGGTTGTGTTATGATCACCAACTTTTAGTCATTTCACCCTACGTTGCTGCTTCCGCAGTATCTCTTCTTGTAGTAAGTGTATCTCATTCTTCCATTCAAACTGGTCTAGTTATGGTTGAAGAGAATGGTCACAAGTAAAACGGGGCAGATCCTGTGTCACAGATCAAATCTCCTCTATATCGCAAAAAACGTGCCCAAAACCTCCTTATTCCATACGTAAATTTGTCTTAAACCTCTTCAGTTTGCATGCTATCTTAGCCATGCCAAGCAATGAGCAAGACTCATTCCAAGAGCTTGCTACAGTTGATAAGAAATCGGTATGAGTTACCTATATACGTTGAAAGCAAAATGGACCAGGGGATCAAGCCTGTGCATAGTTCTAGATTAGCAGAGGAGTATGATCACTCGAAGCAAATAGCTCCAAACTTATAAGAGAGGCTTTATAAAAGTAAGAGGTCGAGTGTAGGTTTACCAAGGCTCAAACTTAGCCCTCTAAGATGAATCTATTTAGTTACTTACAGAACCATGTAAATTATTGACCCTGAGGAGGCAAATCATATAAATAATTGTGATCAATAGAGTCATTAAATTCAGCCTTTCCCTAAGGGTGATAGGGAGCTCCCCCTAACTTCTCAAAATTACAACGCAAAACATCAAAACTACCAGGGATGATAGTGGGGATGGAAGATGAGCGCAAAGAATTCGCGCCTGTCTAGAGTTGTCGGCGACAAATAACATCACATTTTGCATATACGAACACAAATAAAGTTTTTACCCCATGCCAAAGAGCCGAAAAGGCTAGCAATGTCTCTATGAGAAGCACCATGGTACACATTATGTCTGGATGAATGAATAATCAAAACTTTCTGTACATGGATTCATTGAAACAACAATAAGGAAAGTTAAATAGCGCCCAATAGAAGGAGCTTGAGTACCTAAACTCATAGGTTGCAAAATAGCAAGAAAAAATAAATTATAATACCAAACTAACTAGTGAAAATTCAATTGCGGAGACACGGTTCCTCGGGCACTCCAAGCGAGAAGGTCAGACATCAAGAGGTTGAAGAGGGTGACATAGGGGGCAACAACCATCTTCTTCTTATTTGGAGGCCGTTTACGTCCCCCTTTTTTCACCACTGTATTTTTCTCAGAATCCAATTTGCACCCGGATGGGTGGCCAACAGTAATAAAATCATCTAAAGAATTCTCCTGTATAGCATTCAAGCTTGTAGTTTCAACATTAAGAACATAAAAGAAGGGAACCACCATATGAACCTTGTTGTGATCCCAAGGGAGCTGCCACAACAACAACAATTAAATTTAAAGTGGCATCAAACGAATGATCAGTAAGTAAAGTATCCACCTATTCTTCCTCTTTGTATCAGAGTGTAGCAAAGGAATTATACGTGTGCAAGGCGGTATCATCATGAGGGAACAAAGACCTACAAGGTGAAGGGATGGCTGCCTTGTTAGGGGAAGCTAATCCTAGCCTTGGGATAGAGATATGTACCATGTCAGCTACAACAGCAAGGCCTGAGTGCACTATCCCATCCTCATCTACATGCAAAATAGGACTAACCAAGCCACCAATGGTGGAGCCACGGAGCCAGGCTTACCTGCATCCGAAGTACGAGAAGACGAAAGCTAGGGGAGAAGGCCTTTTCCTCTAGGTCAGGCCAACTCGAGGAACTACAATAGAAGTAGGGTTAGCAGGCGATGGCTTCCCCGCTCGTCAACATGTGGTCGCCAAATGACAATGCAAATCACATTCCGAGAAATACTTAGACTCCTCATTAACAATCTTTTGCCAATAACCCATTTGAAAATCAGATTCAATCAATACTGCATCTAGTTTTGGCTTACTTATATCAAACTCAACACATTACATGCATAACTGGCATGAGCATGCATAAGAGTAGGCCGATCAGACTTATTAAAATTAATATCCAAAGATTTAGCGATTCGTTTTAGAGCCGAAGAATAGAAATAGTCAAGGGGAAGCAGTGGAAGTTGAATCAAGATAGGTATCTTTGGTGACTCATGCTCAAAGCCCACATTACGATACTGCTTGAATAATTGGAAGGGAAAACTATTGATGCTCATACTATCCATTGTTTTGACCAAATGATAATAATTTTGTTTACAGAACTTAATGACCAGCATATATGATCCAAAAGCTAATAATGGGTTATTCCTGAAGGTTCCATTTATCCACAATCCACAATGTACTCAGTATATTCCCAACTAAGTTGGGGCTTGGGGGTCAGATGTATGCGGCCTTACCCTTATAATTATACAAAGATGCCATTTCCATTGCGATCCAATATACATTGCGTCATTTGATGTATTGAGTTCCAACAACTTCACTAAATAGAAGCATCGGAATTTAATGGTCATTTTGCTATAGTCCATTATTAGCACAAAGCTAAAAGAATTGTCAATGATAACGCTTCCAGCTCCATTTGCAGTCATAGACATAATTTCGAAATGAATCAATAGTTGGACGACCTGAAAAAACAAATTTTGCCACTAAAGTAAGGGCTAGAGGAGTGGCTAGCCGTTGGTTGTCAGGTTTTTATAAATGGGTAGCAGGATGATCCATTTTTTTACCACTATACCCGACATCAAGCTCAAATCTGAAGTAGGTAACAAGGATAAATATAGGCGACGATTTGAGGAAAGGACCACCTTAAGGACCTAGGTGGCACAACATCGGGGACCAAAGAAATTGGCCAAGTTGGTCCGCCCGTGGATAACTGGAACAAACCCCATGGAGGTGTTTTTTGTAATGGAAGCGATAGTGGTAGAAAACATTGTTAAACAAAAGAGTGGAGAATAAAAAACATCCAAACTTGTGTGTTTATTATTCATTGATCTATTGTGTGTACATATTGGTGTTCATATATGAGAATGCAGTTGGAGCATAATTACTGTTCCAACTGTTACAAATACATGTGTGTATGCTGTCCTGCTGTTACAAATGCATGAGGGCGGCTGCTTTTCATTGTCAACATAGGCTGCTCTACAGTTGCTTTCATTGTCAACATAGGTTGCTTAACACCCCCCTCAAGTTGTGTAGTAGGATCCCTGATGCCCAACTTGCATAATGTATCCTGAAATATTCTAACTGAGACAACTTTTATTAAGATATCAGCCAATTGATCTTCGGAACGAACGAATGGTAGACTCAAACTTCCTTCTTCTATTTTTTCTTTAATGAAGTGGCGATCCACCTCAATATGTTTAGTCCGGTCATGTTGTACCGGATTGCTTGAAATACTTATGGCTGCCTTGCTATCACACCATAGAGGCATAGTGTCTTTGGTGAATAAACCAAGTTCAATCATAAGTTTCCTTAGCCACAATACTTCCATCAACCCTCGAGCAACTCCTCTAAACTCAGCTTTTGCACTAGATAGAGCTACTAGTTTTTGCTTCTTGCTTCACCAAGTCACTAAATTTCCTCCTACCAGCATAAGATACCCTGCAGTTGATCTTCGATCTATAGGATTTTCTGCCCAATCAGCATCAGTGTATCCAGAAATATTCAGGTGTCCATTTTTCTTAAACAAAATTCCATGCCCTGTCGTATTTTTTAGGTATCGTACTACTCTCATTGCAACTTCTATATGATCTACCTGGGGCTTACGCATGAATTGGATAATGACCCCCACTGCATAAGCTATATCTGGCCTCATATGTGCTAAATATATCAGCTTGCCAACTAGTCGTTGGTAATGTTCTTTGTTGGCAGGGCTTGCATCTTCATCAATCTTTAATTTGTGGTTCATCATCATCGGAGTATCTGCGGGTTTACAGTCTATCATTCCTGTCTCTGCTAGAATGTCAAGGATATATTTTTTCTGGGAGATGAATATGCCTTGATTAGATCGAAGTACTCCCAAGTCTTTCATCTCGAATTTTTTAAATAGGTTCTCCCTGAGTGTTTGAATCTCCATAGGATTGTTTCCTGTAATAATCATGTCATCAACATATATGAGTAGACATGTAATCAAAGTACCTTGTTTTTTTAAGAACAACGTATGATCTGAGTTACTTTGTTCGTAACCATATTTCTTCATGGCTACTGTAAATCTGCCAAACCATGCTCTCGGAGATTGTTTTAGACCGTACAATGCTTTCTTCAGTTGACAAACCTCTCCATTGTTGAAGTTCTCAGCATATCCAGGAGGTACTGCCATATACACTTCTTCCTGTAGGTTTCCATGGAGGAAAGCATTCTTAACATCAAACTGGAATAGTGGCCAATCTTGATTAGATTCTATGGAAAACAGAACCCTAATAGTATCAATCTTGGCTACAGGTGAGAAAGTTTCAGATTAGTCGAGTCCATAAGTCTATGTAAATCCTTTAGCGACTAATCTGGCTTTGTACCTCTCCATTGTACCATCAGCATAACATTTGATTGTAAAGACCCATCGGCATCCAATAAGTCTCTTTCCAGATGGTAAAATATGCGTTTCCCAAGTCTCATTTTTTTTGTAAAAGCACGCATTTCTTCATCCATAGCATCATTCCATTCTTTCGATTTCCTTGCATCCTCCACAGTTGTAGGTACATGTTCAACATACATAGAAGTTGTGAAACTCATATCCTGCTTGGTGAGACTCCACCTGGCCAGGGAGACCAAAGGATATCGTGATCTCTTAGGGTTGTGTTCAGGTTCATATCTCCAGCAGGTATGCCTCTGGTACTTCGAGGCGGGAGAACATATGTATCTGTATGTTGCTCAAGTGGATAATAAATACTATCACTAGTAGTAACTTGGGGAATTGGAGTAATCTCATGTACCTCAGGAGACAGTGGGGACAGTGGGAAAGTCGTAGTGATCTCTTCATATGTGGCAGGTAGCTCGGTGGTTCCTGTATCAAGTTCTTGTGGAACAGCTGATCGAGAAGCATTCGTACTAAGTAACCAGCTGAGTGGATCACCAAGAGATTCCCCCTGACCACGAGGTTGGGAAGGATAGTAAAATTCTGATTCGAGGAAATTACAATCCATCGTGGTATAAAGACACCGAGATGGTGGATGGTAGCACCTATATCCTTTCTGATTGACTCCATGCCCAACAAAGACACATTTAAGGGCACAGGGTTCTAATTTCGTTCTATCGAATTGGGGAATATGTACAAACACCGATGACCCAAACACTCGTGGAGGTAAGGTGACAGAGCAAAAAATCAGAAGACTTTTGGATAGTGTTTGTAATGGTGTTGCAAACTTTAGAATCCGCGTAGGTAGGCGATTAAGTAAGTAGGTCGCAGTGGCCACTGCTTCATGCCAAAGAAACTGTGGGGATTTTGAGGCAATCATCAAGGCACGAGTGACCTCAAGAATTATTCTATTTTTTCTTTCTACTACCCCATTTTGTTGTGGACTATTTGGACATGTGGTTTGATGAATGAGACCATGTTTTTTTTTTGAAGAGATTGTTCATAGTGTCGTTCACAAATTTCCCCCATTATCAGATCAAAGAATATGGATTTTGTTTCCGGAATTGGGTAGAAATCATGAGAAAAATTTCCTGGAAAATACGAGTTACATCAGATTTATGTTTTAGGAAATAGACCCATGTCATTTTGGAAAAATCATCGATGAATAATAGAAAGTATCGGAACACATTATGACTCGTATTAGGTGCAGGACCCCAAACATCATAATGAATAATACTAAAGGCATGAGAAGCACGTGTATCAGTTGAGGAAAAAGAGTGACGGTGGCTCTTGGCCAAAATACAAGTTTCACATAACATAGTACTATTTGTTTGACATAAACAAGAAAATATAATTTTAAGATAACCAAGGGAGGGGTGACCCAAACGTTGATGCCATAGTTCAAGCTGCTTCTGATAAGCCGTTCCGCAAACAAGCCTTGCGATTCCCTGTTGAGCCACCTCATCCACGTAATAGAGACCATTGCGTTTAGTACCACGCCCAATGATCCCCTGTGTCCGAAGGTCCTGTAAGAGGCAAAAAGTAGGATATGTTAATATCACACAATTCAGCTCTTTTGACACCTGGCTAATAGACAACAGTTTGTAGGACAATGTTGGGACAAATAGACAGTTTCTCAATTTGAGAGTTGGGGATAATTCAATAGATCCACCCCCACGAACACTGTATACACCACCATTTGCTATTTGAATATGAGTTATTTTTGGTTCGGTACGAGAAACCAAATTTGATTCATCATAGGTCATTGTCTCAGTTGCGCCACTATCAAGAATCCATTGCCCCCGTTTTGAATTGTTTTGTGTCCCTAGATGGTAAACACGTGAGTAAGACTGATCCAGAGGTTCTGGGGGGTCCGGATCAGTAGGTCCAAAGCATCCGGGTTTGAAAAAACCATGGATTATGAATCCAGGGTTTTTTCTACAATGTTGTATAAGTACAGGGTCCTGTCTGCAATTTATGAAGAGTAGAAGGGGCTGTCCGCCGATTCAGTAGGCTTCGGGGTCATTTTGTGATTTCTGTATATTGCAGGGGCAACGCTGAAAATTGAGGGTAAATTGGTCTTTTCGCAGCCTCTGACCAAGGGTAAGTTAGGTACACATCGAGATATACCTTCTTCTTCTCGATCGGCTGCGTCTCGATCAAAAAAATAGGGAGTTCTTCCTCCATTCTGCTCGATTTGTTCCTCAATCCACCGTACTGCTTCTGCTGAAATTGTTGTCGTACGTGCCATAAATCCACTCACCCCCTGCGAGCTGCCAGCCGTAGAGTCATCACCCGAGTTTATCGCCTTTCCGGGGTGGCTCACAGTGGTCGCCGGCATCCTGGGTTTTGGTAGTTTGTGGAGCTCGTATCACCAGTCTGGATAACCTACCGTTTAGAAGCACCTTTAAGTGGAATGGCGAGATTTTTGACAGGTTTTGCACCATAATTTTTTTTGTCGACGGCGGATAATCGGGGTGATGGTTTGCTGCTGGGTTTCGGCAAAACTGACCGGTTTTGACTCATAAGTCCGCTTCCAACACCGTGGAGGTCGTTGCTACCATTCTGTGCTCCGGTATTGAGAATTTGGCAGCGTGCCGCCTCCCAGCGTAATGTCCAGTATGCGGTTTCTACGGATGGTAGCGGGTCTAGCTTGAGGATTTCCCATTTGATAGTGTCAAACTCGCCATTAACCGCCGCCAAGAGTTGATAGAGACGCATCTCTTGACGGAGACGTTGATAAATTTCAATGTCACGAGGGCGGTTCAACGAGTTTGGTTCTTTGTGGTCAACCTCCCTCCAAATCCGTTGTAATCTACTGTAAACATCGTCAAGGGATCCGTCTCCTTGGCGTTGGCGATTTGCCTGAATGGACAAATTGTATGTTTGAAAGGAGTCGGTTCCGCTGCTATATGTGGTCTCAAGGCCTACCCATAACTCGTGAGCACTGGGGTGCTTAGCATATCGATTTACCAGATCTCGATCGATATTATCAAAAATCAAAGAACAAACGCACAAGTCCAACTGCTCCCATCGGTGGAAATCATCATCTTTAGGTAATGGAGGCGGGGGTTTGCCCGTCAGATGGCATAGGCGACCCCATCCTCCTATGGCGACTTTCATTAGTCAAGCCCATAGAGGGTAATTATTGGTTTCTAACTTGAGGCTCAAAATGATGGGTTGGTTATTTTCAGCCGGCGATAGTTGTTTGAGAATGGTGGCTATTTTATTCGGGAGATCGGCGGAGGAGTTTTTCTCCAACATGATCTGAGTTTTGTTGTATTTGGTTGGATCTGTCATCTTGACAGAGTTTTGGGAATTCGTATATGATGAGTTTTACAGTCCGGTTTGAAGAACCGGAGCCTGCTCTGATACCATGTTAAACAAAAGAGTGGAGAATAAAAAACATCCAAACTTGTGTGTTTATTATTCGTTGATCTATTGTGTGCACATATAGGTGTTCATATAGGAGAATGCAGTTGGAACATAATTAATGTTCCAACTGTTACAAATAAATGTGTGTAGGCTGTCCTACTATTACAAATGCATGAGGGGGTTGCTTTTCATTGTCAACATAGGCTGCTCAACAGCTGCTTTTCATTATCAACATAGGCTGCTTAACAAAAATAATTGAAAGAACTATGTCACTTGTTCATATAGGGACGACATCACTAATATGCTATGGAAAGCAAAGGACGAGATCCGACAACAACATCCAAAAACTAGCAAAGGGCGCCGCCGCCATGATGTTGAGATGGCTCGGGGAAGATACTCCCACTGCCGGCCAACACCACTTAAATTGACTGTCGAATGAAATTTTAATTTCGTTCCTTCAGGAACACGTGCAAAATCCCACAGATCCTACTGGACCTTCATCGAACACATGTAGCACACAAACCAGATTAATTTAATTTTTGGGCCAACAACCAGACTTTCAAAAACACCTAAGTTCCTTTCCGAAATCTAGCTCGAGTCGAGATGATGAGGCAAGAACATAAGATTATTTCTTCAACAAATCCGTGAGGTACAAGGAGGTTTGATCAATCAGTGTAGGAAGGTCGAAAGCTTTTTTAATCTCACCACCGCCTAAACACAAATCCAATTAGCCACGATAAAACCATGCGTCAATCAAAGAACGATTGTGGCGCACGAAACTAGCAGTGACCGGAAGTTCCTGACTACGACCACGACCGTATGGAAATTTGGGAATTCCAAAATTGGTTTCATGACTATTATTACTTTGGCTTGTATGACTTGATCTTATTTATTAATGGAGACCAGCTTTGCCCGAAAAAATAAAAAATAAAAAAAATTATTTGTGGAGTGATTGTCAATGGTTCGAAAAGCACTTCTACCTTACTTTCTGTAGACAAGTAAAAACTGAAGAAGGATTTACAATAACTCAAATAATGATTTATACAACGAAGAAGCGAAAAGCTACTTTTAAAAAATATTTACAAATACTGACTTATTCTATACTTAGCATTTCTTAAACAAATCAAAATGCCAAAATAGATCTTTAAACCTTTCCTCATCCTCAAGCCAATGAAACTGAACACAATCATAAGATCAATATTCCACCTCCTATTCTGCAACAATCCCAAAGGAAGCTACTTGAATTGAGGGAATGGGTGATTGACAGGAAGGGTAAGAAGGTGAATTGGAAGGAAGATTTCTGAAGATAGAGGAAGAAGAAAGAAAAATGGCATATGTAGAAGAGAATTCAGAATAGATAAGCTAATTCAAAATTTAACATATTCGATTACAAAGTCACAACAATTATTTAAACAAAAGAAGTAAACCTACCCATGTTTCCACTACTCAGAACACTAGCCCAGGAATTGAAATAACTAATAGATAGGACTAATTAAAACAACAAAAATAATTATCCACTAATAACTAGCCACTTGTCACGTACTCCCTCGTTGGATGGGTTGTTACATTGCCTCTTCCATTTTGAGATCCTTGTTCACAAGGATCGGGATTTGACAATTTTGTGATTGTGGTATAACAAAGCCTTCGGTATCGATATGCCAATCCACTTCAAATTCCTCGATTTTAACCTGAGAGGCGGCCTCTGGCAGATGGGAATGGATTTCTTCAGGCACAACATACAACTCTTCTGCAGGAATCTTACAAGCCCATGAACTTAAAAAGTTGTCAACAAAGTTAATTGTGTGTGTTGCATCGACTAGTGGTGGATTTACGTGTTTCGTCGATCTCTTCTTTTCTTTCGGAGAAAAATTGCAAATCTCATCCACGAAACCTTTGCCATATAATTTTGGTGCCAAAAAATTAGCAGGTTGTCCCATCTTCGGCAATTTAGGAAAATCTTCTTCTAAAAGATGAAATTTCTTTGATTCGGCCACTGCATTCGACAACTTCGGTAGCTCAGGAAAATCATCTTCATTGAAAAGAACTCCTTTGGACCTAGCTTTTCAATGAGATATGCAATTTTCTCATAAAAGGTCCACGGTGTCACTAGGTCTTCCGTCGGAATTGTCAAACCTGACAGTTGACGGATTATCTGATTTTTTAGGATTTATGCACGGTAATCATCAAAAGTTTTAGAGATCTTCGATGGCGATATAGCATAAAACACATCCACATCTCCTTTGAGTTATTCTGCGGGATGAATGGTTGGATAGTGCAAATTTCTCGTGATTGTGGGTGGGGCTCGTAAAGCTCTGATACGAATTGTAACAATTCCGAAGGAAGCTACTTGAATTGAGGGAATGGGTGATTGACAGAAAGGGTAAGAAGGTGAATTGAAAGGAAGATTTGGGAAGATAGAGGAAGAAGAAAGGAATATGGCGTCTGGAGAAGAGAATTCATAATAGATAAGCTAATTCATAATTTAACATATCCGATTACAAAGTCACAACAATTATTTAAACAAAAGAAATAAACCTAACCATGTTGGCATGTTTTCATTACTCTGACCACTAGCCCACGAATTGAAATAACTAACAGATAGCACTAATTAAAACTACAAATCTAATTATCCACTAATAACTAGCCACTTGTCACGTACTCCCTCATTGGATGGGTTGTTACAAGTTCACAACCAAAACACAACAACCATAAGACTAAATTCAATGTTTGAAATAGAAAATATTTAAAATAAACTGGAATATGGTATTATTGCAATCCTATATATAAAAAGATTAAATGAAGAAAACCCCGTCTTATATACAATTTCGTTTTGTTTGGATTTTTTGTTATGTCAATTTTGTATTTAAAAATAAAAAATAATTACCATACGCACAGATTTACATCTCTCATTTGCTTTTGCACAAAAATTCCTTACAATCGATTAATCATGCGATGAACACAAACTACAAGTACCCAAAAGTACAGGGCGTGTCCTTTGCCTTGAACCAATGCCACAATATCACCTCTATTTTGATCAGGGTCTCATTCAAGTTGACATCTATATTGTTAAAATGTACTTGGTTCCTCAAGCTCCAAATTTGCCACGCACTTACTGCCCAGATTGTGATTCATACCTTTTGTTGATTCCAGTTGGTGTAACTTGTAAGTTTAATTGTAAAATGGAAAAATGGGAAAAATGAGAGAAACACGTATACTTGTTATTGAATGAATGTTTATTCTCGACATCCGATACATCTTATATAGGCATGAGTACAAGTGTGTTAGGTGGGAGTTTTTCCACCTAACACACACCTACCAACACTCCCCTTCAAGATGGGCGAAAGATATGAACTAAACCCATCTTGTTACCAAGTCTCTCAAGATCTAGGGAACTAAAACCTTTAGTCAATACAACAGCAACTTGTTCTTTGGTAATTATGTGACTCAGTTCGAATAACTTGCTGTTTAATTTTTCTTTGATAAAAAACCTATCAATTTCAACATGCTTGGTTCTATCATGTTGTACTGGATTGTTGGCAATGCTGATAGCTGCTTTGCTATCACACCACAATTTTAATTTCGGATCTGGATTCATCTTGAGTACCACAAGTATTGATCTCAACCAAATCATTTAAGCAACTCTCAAGGCCATGGCTCTGTATTCTGCCTCAGCTGTAGAACGGGCCACTACTGTCTATTTTTTACTCTGCCAGGAGACTAGATTGACTCCTACAAACATGCCATAACTGGACATGGACTTTCTATCATCAGCACAGTTAGCCTAGTCTGAGTCGCAGTATCCCTCAATATTCATATGTCCATTCTCTCTGAATCAACCCTTTTCCCGGTGCACTCTTCAAGTATCTCAATATCTGGTGTACTGCATCCAGGTGACCCCTTCAAGGGTCATGCATATACCTACTAACCATACTCATAGCAAATGATATATCTGGTCGAGTATAATTCAAGTATATAAATCGACCTACCAACCTTTGATATTGCTCCCTATCAACTGGCTCGCCTGCCTCTGTGCTCAACTTCAACCTATGGTCAATTGGCATTTTTGCAGGCTTGCAACCGAACATACCTGTCTCCTGGAGCAAATCTATAACATACTTTTGTTGGGATAGAACAATTTCCTTGGGCCCACGAGCTATCTCAATCCCAAGGAAATACTTCAACTGGCCCAAATCTTTTACCTCAAATTCATTGCCCAGTCTCACCTTCAATTTTGCAATCTCGTTCTCATCATCACCGGTAATGATCATGCCATCCACATATACTGCCAGCACCGTGGTATGGCTCTCATCATGCCTGAAGAATACAACATGGTAGGCATTAGCTTGCTGATAGCCCATGTCAATCAAAGCCTTCCTGAACCTGTCAAACCAGGATCGAGGAGATTATTTCAAACCATATAATGATTTCTCAAGTTTGCAAACATTACCCTCAATTTGACTGGTGCCAAATCCCGGAGGAATCTCCATGTACACCTCTTCTTCCAGATCATTTTTCACATCGAGATGATACAAGTTTCACCATTTATTTGCTGCTACAGAGACAAAAGTTCTACCTTTGCTCATTTTTGCCACGGGTGCAAACGTCTCATCGTAATTAATACCATATACTTGGATGTATCCTTTGGGTACCAGTCGTACCTTATTGCGCTCCACTTTTTCCTCGGGGTTCTTCTTCACAGTAAACACCTACTTACATCCAACAACCTTCTTTACCAGGTGGTGGTGTCACAAGACGCCACGTTTTATTCTTTGAAAGAGCCTCAAGCTCTTCTATCATTGCCGCTTTCCATCTCGAATCTGCTTTAGCCACCTGCCAACTTTTAGGAATAGAGACAATGTCCAAATATGCAATGAATGCTCCATGCTTAGGAAGTATATGAGAGTACGACATAGAATTAGCAATATCATAGGGATGAAACTTATCAGGAGAAAAACAATATCTGTTTGGGGGAACCCCTGCATTGTTGCGACTGGTTCTCCTAAAAGTAATATCATGGACATGAATATCAGTAGGAAGAATAGGAATATCAGTGATATGAATAGTGTCACCTGGAGATTAAGGTGCCCTCGAAGTCAAAACAGGCATGAACCTTGGGCAGGAGACTGGAGCAGGAGACTCTGGAACCTCGACTCACTCGTCAATAAAAGACAAGAAATGTCACCCACTCATACTATCATATGTACCCCCTTATCACTACTCTCATCCATGTTGTTAGTGCCATTCTCCCCCTCTCGTCGTATATGCTCAGATGAGCCCTCAAGATGTGAGTAGAACCCCTGCTGAAAGTATGACGCATGCTCCCGAAGTGTAACATCCATGCTCACAAACAATCGCCGCTCAATTGAACTCCAACACGCATATCCTTTTGGGTCGCAGAGTATCCGACGAACACGCTCTTGATAGCCCTTAAATCCAACTTTCCAACCCCTGGCCTATTATCCTGTACAAAACAGACACAACCAAGGGTTCTCAACGGAATCGTGTCCCCTTTTGTACCATTCAAGATTTGAAATGGAGACTTCCAATCTAACACTTGAGATGGTATCCGGTTAATCAGGAATGTAGATGTAAGAATCGCTTGTCCCCATAAATATTTTGGGATGGTGAACATCATACTTCTAGCCACCTCAAGAAGATGCTGATTTTTTCCTCTCAACTACCTCATTTTGCTCTGGTGTGTATGGGCAGGTAATTTCATGGTTAATACCCTATGATGACAAATATTCTGTGAGCCCCTATTGGAGTATTCTGACCCATTATCAGATCTCAACCCCTTTACTACTGCACTATATTGCGTCTGTAGTCCTTGGTGAAAATCCTTGAAACAGGCAAGTACATCACTCATATTTTTCATTAAATACAGCCAAGTAACACGGGAGCAACAATCAATGAAGGAAACACAGTAACGAAATCCATTGAATGTTGTTGTTGGATAGGGCCCCCATACATCCGAATGTATCAAATAAAAACACGCAAACTCCGACCACCAGAGCTAACATAATAACTTCTGGTATTCTTGCCCAACTCACAAGCATCACAAATTAACTTTTCTTTATTTACTATAGTAAATAGGCGAGGATAAAGTCGACTCATAGTCAAGAAAGAGGGATGGCCTAATCGCTAATGATGAAGCATTGAGTCTTCCACAGTGCTGTCTCCTCCAGGTCTCTCCATGATGGAGGAACGGGCTGAGTCTAATCCTTTCCGATCCATGTACCACAAATCACTACGCCATGTCCCAGTCCCAAGTACCTTGCCTGTCTTCTTCTCCTGGAATATCACCTGAGGTATATCAAACAATACAATACAATTTAATTGGTTAATAATGGCATTTATGGAGAGGAGGTTAACGGGAAATGAAGGAGCATGCAAAACTTTGGACAAAGTCAAAATATTGGTACAATGCACTATACCCTTGCCCACTACTGACCGATCAATGCCACCGGCTGTCTTAACACTCAACGAATTTGCTAAAGGAGTATAGGATCTGAACTCCTTAGCAGCACCCGTCACGTGTCCAAAAACTCTAGAGTCAATGATCCAATCTGACGAGCCAGCAGTAGGAAATGATGCCAGAGCTAGTGAGTCATGCATACCTATGAAACCTGAGGCCAAAGCAACGTTACCAGAGAAGTCAGATGAGGTAGGTGGGTGTATCAGTGCCTATCCTCACGCCTTTGAGTTTCTCCTGGAGTATGTCAAAGAATGCTCGATCCTCCTCAACGGTCACAGTACTCCCCATATTCTCCTTCCTACCAGCATCTACCGTCAAGTTGGTGCAATAGCCTACTCGGCCACCACCCCTAAAACCACATCTCCTACATCCACGAGCTCTACCTCTAACTCCAAATCTATCTCTACCTCCAGAATCATTTTTACGGGACATCTTTGGAAAAGACTCCATCAAGTGGCCAACCGCTTCACTGATAACAACTGTGAGTCTCCCCATGGACCCCATTACCCGAGAACTAGCAGTAGCCAATGTCTTTGCGCCTGAAACTACACCCGGCGTAGAGTTTATCTTTATTTCACTCTCTGCTTGAGTCATAGATGCAATAGCCTCATCCGGTGATGGAATCTTGGCCTGGGACGGTAAAACTGATCTCCTCTAATGAAATATTGAATTCAGATCTTTCAAGAATTTCATAGTCTCTTTCTTTCTCAAGACGTTGTCTCAT
Organism: Pinguicula moranensis; assembly: GCA_028565015.1. NCBI lineage: Eukaryota > Viridiplantae > Streptophyta > Magnoliopsida > Lamiales > Lentibulariaceae > Pinguicula > Pinguicula moranensis. The sequence goes on from JAOWBN010178140.1 coordinate 25,365, forward strand.
TTTACATTTTGAGTCACTACAGCTGGACAACAGGTCGTAGTGATCCATCTTACCCCACAATCTCTTCAAACAAATAGAATACTCTTGAATAGACTTCTCCCCATGTACCTCTGCATCGATCACCAGCTGAAGCTGAAATACCCTCATCTGGTTTTCAGTTTCGGAATAGGTGGTCTTCAGACTAGCCCACACCACACTCACCGTCCTAAGGCCCTCCACAGTAGAAGCAACAGATGCAGTAATTGAGTTTAGAAACAAGATACATAACTAAGCATGAGTAACTTTTCACTCCGTAGTGGAAGAGATGTCACTACTTGATTCCCTCAGGAAGTCGTCCAGGCTTCGCCCTAATAAGATGGTCTCAATCCCGCGAGACCAGCTAAGATATGTAGCCGATCCATCAAATTTTAAATCAATCGGTGGAAGATCAAGTTTGATTGGAGCAGCAGGAGGGACAACGGCCGAAGTAGAGGCATTCGTTCCTTTTATGAGCCCAAGAAAGGCTCCGAGCACTTCAGGATTAAGGTTTTTCAAGACCTCCAATCCTTGTTTAACCGTACTGTCACCTGTCCCTGATATTTCTCACACAGCAGCTCAAATAACAATTGATCACAGTAACAACAAAACCCACATAACACAATCACATGACAATCCACACTTCTCAACACTCAATCATCAATACGAAATCCACAAACAACATCATCAGTGCCTAATCGGTTTCCCAAGTTTAGGCAAATACAATAAATCCAATTAAATAATTCATCATATCTGATAAAACACCAATATACATAAAACGACACGAAATCAACTAAAACTGATTGGATAGTTATGACGAGCAAACCAAGACGAAAATTTTATCTCCGAGCTCCGGCGACAGCGATGGTGATGGTGCATGGCGGTAGCTTGCAATCTATGTACAGTAAGCTCTCCTCACGACGATCGCAATGGCAGTGGTTTCCGGCGATTTCGACACCAGACACGCTCGAAAACAGCTTAAAACCGCCACAGTTCACTTTTTCTGGCAACATCGCATGGAGGTCGGAAAAATTTGGGTGTTGAACAGATCTAATAGAGGATAGGATGGGATATATTTGGGGACCAGTTCCGGCGTTAACGGAGTAGTAACGGCGCCGGAATCGGGGCGGAAGTGGTGGAGACGAAATGTGCATTATGGTTTGGAAAAAAAACTTGCTCTGATATCAAATTGTAAAACTAAAACTGAAACGGGATGGGGGAAACTTGTGTTAAATCACACTTCTAATTCTTATCTTACACCGACTTCTCAAGATCTCTTTATATAGAGAATGATGCAAACAAACGTGTACAAAAAGAAAGAAATGCTAGTGTGCGTCCGTCTTCTTCGCATGCATCCATCTTCTTTGCATACGTCTGTCTTCTTTGTTCTTTAGTCTTGTCTTGTGACTTTTATCAACCAGCATTAAATGTTCTTGTCTGCAATAATGCTCCAACAATATGTATCTCTTATTAATTAAGGTTCGGGTTTTCGACTGCACATTTTATGGTAGATTTCCGTCAATTTCTTCTGCATCATTTCTTAGGGTCTTCGTATAGGGTATAAATTTCAAATCTTTTTGCTTGAAACCACTTGGGATTGAGGTCATGTATGGGAGATACCTCTTGATCACATACTACCAGTGGAGTCATAAGTTGTAGATTTTCTTTTATATGGCTGAATTCGTTGTTCAAATAGCAGCTGCTTGGGCTTACCTTGTTGCCCCTTATCTTTATCTTGAGAGATGGGAATTGAAAGAGAAGTTGTGATCGGAACTTCTTTCGCTTGTTCACGACTCTCCGATGATGGCTTTCAAAAAAACACTTAAGCTCTTTCTGGAGGAAGGACTGAAAAGCTCAGCCAGACCCCTTTCAATTCGTTTTAGGTTCGGTTTTATGGTTGAAATTTCTGTAGATCTTCAACTTTTTTCGGTGGCGTATTCCATGCTGCAGGGACGATGGATTTAGGAATCTAAAGACGAGGGTTTTTAGAAAAGAAGACTATGGATTTGAGAAAAGATAGATGGTTTTGATTTTTGTATTTCAAATGCAATTTTGTTAAAGCATAATTAATAGTCAATTGAATGAGGTCAACCACTAGGTTGTCCGTTTTTATTCGTTCAATCCCTATGCAATAGTTATCCCGTTAAACGGTTACCAAATAGGTGACAACAAAAATTTCACCACACAAATTCTGCAGTTATCTGCAAAGCAAGATAACCACAATCCTACTTCCAAACGCAGCCTTATATGGGATATTGGATGGTGGAGTAGGCTCATTCTAATACAAAATTTGCTTAATAAAAAATATAGTTTATTTGGTAATTATAAAACAGTTCTTTCTACTTAGTAAAACACATTTTTGTTTTTAGTTTAAAAGAAGAAACTCTATTAAAAAAATATTAAAATGTCTTACAAAATGAAAGAAATCAAATAAAAAAAATTGAGCAAAGTAAAGCATAAATTATTGATCAGCGCGCATGATAAGAGGTGATGCATGGTAACTAAGTCTGGTCAACATGGAGTTCCACCAAAATAGAAGGAGGGGGAGGCTCAATAGCATCATAAAAGGAAGAATAACCACCCGCTGCAAGATAATCATGACGGTCTACACAAAAGTTGACTTCACGATACACATGTCCAACTTGCAGGAAGAAATAGATTGGAAATGATAAGATGTCCTATTATGGAGAGTGATAGCGTCAGGGGGAGACATTATATTATTGAATCAACTCACCGGAAGCAAAGATTATGATTCAAAGATAATGCAACTGAGGCCAAGAGTATAGCAAAAAGTCAAAACTATTAATGTAAAAGAACCGAAATTTCATTCATGGTGCTAGATATACCATCGAAAGACTGGCTGAAAGCTAATAAATAATATTTCTCAAAGTCATGGAGAATACCTCCACAACCACTGGAGGTAGCCGGGGCAAAACCATTAATGTTAAACTTTAGTCATCTAAAAGGCAGACGTTCCCAGCAAATCAATACAAGTCGCTTTAATGAAAACCTCTAAACTAAAATTTGACAATGACGTGAAAAGGGCAATGCCCATAAGGGATATACAGTGTGTAGGACGTAGAAAAGGAGTAAGATCAAATAGTCATCGTTGAGCTTTTAAGATAATAACACAGGGTCAGCATCTGAATTATTGGAATCGGACTCCATTAAGGGCAAGTTAGGTCTCTCGGAGAATCAAGGGAATGAGCATCCAAATCAATAGAGGGAATTGAAAGTTAGCTTTAGAGCGCTCACAACATAATTGCATCAGATGGCGATGGTAACCAGAATGGACAGGTCAGCCAAGTGATGAGAAGAAAAATTTCCAAACAAATCCAATAATGGCACAACTCATAAATAAATGATCTAATGATTAATCTGCATCAACTAAACATAAAGAACATTTTGATACTAAAGGAGTACCTAATTGTTGCACAAGAGCATCAATAGGGACAACATTATGCCAAATCCGCCAATAAAATACCTCAATCTTGGAGGGAAAGATTTGAGCATCAAGCCACCTTAAAAGGGAATAAAGAAGACTGGACACGATACAAAAGGTTTCAAATTGACTTCGTAGAAAACTTGTCATGCGGATCAGGTTTCCAAAGTAAAATATCTGAGATTTCCGTAACATAAATGCCCGTCATGGAGTCTTCTGTCAGGAAAACCTGCAAAGGTAAAGAATGAAACAAAGTTGCCTAAGCATGGATCACATTTATAAGCTGCAGAGAGGGAGAACACTATCTATCCACGAGATGCCAAAATTCCCACCCCGACCAAGTTGACTGGTCAGATGTCAACTTGAAATTATGGATTGTTAGAGTTAATAGTTCATAGGGAAACTCTGTCAAAGTTAATAGTTCAAGTTGACTGGTCAGATATAACTTGAAATAAGAAGACGTTGTCTTCCAGATAATAGAGGCTGGCGAATGAGCACAATAAACAAATAGGTGAGAAGCACATGATAAATATTTGACACAAATAAATTTGGCATATAATGAATCATCAAAAATAACTTTCCATGCAAGTTTAGCATCTAGAGAATGGGCTTGTCGAAAGCTCAACTATCCTTCAGCTTTCGAAAAATAATTGTCAAACACATTGCTTATTAAAAAACAATTATAAATACTTTTTCGTTTTTGTTTTCAATGAAATTTAGCTTAAAAAAAACAATCGTAAACTATTCCATCATTTAAATCGAGATTTGGGATCTTATGTATGTCCCTTTCTATACGTCGCGTACTATAATACAAAAACCCAACGACATTTCTTCCATGACATAGGCCCCTTTCAATATTTGAGCACACATTGAATTTTATCTTACAAAGCTAGTACGTAGAATAGAGGGGGGCGCCGAGAGAATTAAAGGACGATTTTAGGTATGCCTGCATAAATTTGTTATCACTGAAGATTTCATTAAGTCAGTGTACTGAGGTGCCTTTTTTTTAATAAATATACAATTTTATTTATCGACTTGTTTTTTTGTGAAAGCCAAATTAATTATAAAATTTTTTTGGTTGAAAGCCAAACCAATTATAACAAAAGTTATAGTGTTGTAGACGTTAAGTTTTACTTCTATATTTTTAAACT
>JAOWBN010178141.1:0-17507 GCA_028565015.1 Pinguicula moranensis
GATGGGGGACCAGGTATTCATCCTCCTAAGATTTGCACCCACAGAGAAGCCTAGATACTTCAGAGGAAAAGAACTTGTTTTGCAACCTAAATAGGCTGCCAATTCATATAGATTTCTTTGAGGGATGTTGACCCCAATCAGGCTACTCTTTTCATAGTTAACTTTCAAACCCGAGGTTAATTCAAAATTCTGAAGAATGGCTTTCAACATTGTGGCAAAGGTCCAAGAAGCTTCACTGAAGATGAGGGTATCATCCACAAACTGAAGGTGTGTTAGAGAGATACCATCCTTACCTATGGCAACACCCTTAAACATGGATATATTGACTGCCCTGCTGATCATGCTTGATAGATCTTCTACAGCTATTAAGAACAGGAGAGGAGAGAAAGGGTCTCCCTATCTCAGACCTCTCTCAGGTAGAAACTCAGCTGATGGACTCCCATTGATGAGGATAGAAGTGGAGGCAGAGGACAAATAGGAGGCAGAGGAATCCCATAAGATCCATGACAGCATACAAATAATCATATTTCACAATATCAAAAGCTTTTTCAAAATAGACCTTAAAAATCAGAGCTTCCTTGTGTTTTTTTTGAAGATCATCTAAAATATGATTCGCAGTCAGAACACCATCCAGTAACTTCCTTCCCTTAATGAATGCCATATGGTTTGGGGCAATAAGATTGTGGATAACCTAACTCAGTCTATCAGCTAATACTTTTGAGATAATCTTGGGGATGACGCCAATCAGTTTAATAGGCCTAAAATCATTGAAAGATTGTGGAGAGTCTTTCTTAGGGAGGAGAGAAATGTGTGCTGCATTACAGAATTCCTTGAAGAGTTGCCCAATGTCCTCAATCATCAGATGAGAGACTTTTTGATGAATCTCAAGTTTAATCCATCTGGCCCCAGGCTCTTATCACTTCCACATTCATATATGGCCTGCAGGATCTCAAGGTCAGAGAATGGAGAGTGCAGAGATCTCTGTTATAGATGATTTAAAGTTTGAAAGCTCAGATTAGGTATCTTAGGCCTGGCCGAGTTGACCTCTGAATATCTCTCTTTAAAGTGATTTATGAAGCTTAGCTTGGAAAGTTCCGAATCTTCAATCCAGACATCATTGTCCCAGATACCATCAATTGAATTTCTTCTTCTGCTCTGTTTGATACTAGAAGTATGCAGAGTTTGTGTTCCCTAGTTTCAACCAAGTGACTCAAGATTTTTGGTACATTATATTGTCTAGTTTAAAGGTGAGGGTAGTGAAAACCTCTCTGAGAGAATTTACTTCAGATTTAGCATCATTGTCTGACAGGATAGCAGTCTATTTTGTTTTCAGTTCCATAGCAGTCAGCTTGGAAAGAATTTCCTTCTGTTGTTTTTCCATGTTCCTTGGTGCAGATAGGTTCCATTCCTTGATGCCAGCTTTGACAGTTTGAAGTTTCCTTTTAATTTGAAAACTAGCAAAACCATGGATGACTGTCTCATTCTAGGTTTTTTCAATCATCTTCACATAGGATTTACCTTGCAGCTAGATGTTTAAAACCATCATAGGTTTTGGTCTCCAATTTCGTACTTTAGAACATAAATTGACTGAACGATGATCTGAGTCATTCCTCCTCATACCAAACTGGATCCAGTTTAGTCCATTTCCAAGCCACAGGTCATTGCAAGAAATCTATCTAGCCTACTCATGGCAGTGATAGATTTTAAATACCATTTAAAACATCTCCTTTCCAACTTCAGATCTTTAAGGCCCAAATCTGTGACAAACTCTTTGAAGGAAATAATTTCTTGATCACACTGTCTCTGAGTGATTCCTTTTCTTTCCTTGTGATCAAGAACCGCATTAAAATCCCTCATTAAACACCATTGTTCAGACTGTTTCCCCTGTAGAAGATCTCTGATTTCCTGCCATTGTTGTTGCTTAGCTGTCAGGTCATTTGGTCCATAAATATTTAGCATAATAGAGATGGTTGTATTTGCAGACCAGATACCTGAAACCCCCAACAGTCCTAGGGAAAGAATTTTATGTCTACAAAATTTATTTTTGTCCCATATACCAAGTAAACCTCCTCAAAGACCTGCAGAGCTCTGATACGTCCAATCAAAGTCTGAAGAATACCATATAAAAGTGCACAACTTTTGTTCAATATATTCCATTTTTGTCTATTGAATACTTAAGAAATCAGGTTTTTCAGATGAAATAAAATTTCTAATTCTCTTCTTTCTCCCGGGGCTACAGAGGCCTCTTACATTATAGGTTATAACTTTCATGGAAAAAATTTCCCATCTCCTTTCTTACTATTACCTGGTGTGGCAGCTTTCTAAGAATTCCTTTTTATGCTTTTCATCTGTATCAGTTATTGTTGTGTTGCACTATGGTTAGGGTCATATGTTAAACCCAAAGCACCACCCACCTCCATTATGGCCTCTAATTCAAATGGGACTTGCTCCATAGAGATTGAGTGATCCACACAGTGGCTTGCAGAAGATTTATGTGTCTGAGATAGACTTGATATCTACTCATCAAGAGTGCCTTGATCCTTTCCTGCATCTAATCCAACTTCTCTCCGAGTTTGACTCCTTATCTTAGGATCACCTCCCATAGTTAATTTCCGAAATCTCTTCTTTAGAATAGGTGTTGTTGGACCTGACTTATAATTTGGAGAAGGGTTCAATGCTGGGAATTCAATCTCCATGACCTCATTGGTAAACACCTTGTCAACCTGTTGAAGATTAAGCAGAGGTGATGCATTATCTATAAGCAGAGAAGTACATATTTGATGGGCTGGTGATTGTACTAGTTATGGAGCAGGTGGCTCTTCAATAGCCATACGAGCGATAGAGTCCAGAGATGCAGACAATTTAGTTATCTATAGTCCATGGGACATAACATTTTCCCAGATAGAAAGGTTGGTATCCTTTACCAAGGGATCATCTGCCACAATAACCCTTGGTATAGAAAGCTGGACCAGTGTCATGGTATCTAGGACACCACTGTCTTGTAAGCTAAGTTGGAGCCCAATTACTACATAGTACATTAAAGAGTATGGGTGGGGTTGTGGTTGGGGTAATTAAAAGGCCATGAGTCCCCTCAGCATTAATAGGCACTTTAGACGAAATCACAGGTACTACTAATTTTGTACTAAGTCAGTGGAAAGGAAATCAGATGAGTCAGACACATGCCTAATACTCAAGCTAGAATCATCATTACAACTATTATCCATGTATTGCCACATATTTGATTCAGATATCCCCTTGCCAGATTCATAAATGTGCAGTGTCTTCATGTAACCATCGAGGTTCACCTGAAGCACCAATGGGATGGACTGTCCCAAATCTAGCCACAGAAGAATTTGTACAGTTTCCAGATGATGGTGAGACAAGGTACATTCATCGATTCTTACCACAGAACCCAGGGTAGCTCCAATCTTGTTTAAGATGTCCCTGGTCCAATGCTTTAGTGGCAGGACAAACACTTTGACCCATCTAGCAGTGACCATGCAGTATATGTCATCTGTCCATGTCTTCAGATCCATCAGCCGGTGTGCCAGCCAACCCTTATCATTTTCCATCAGGTTGTGTAGATCATGGTGATCTTCTTCCCATAGAAGAACCCGAGATTCGTCAAGTGTACTGGCGATAACATGGAGATAGCCAACTGCCTTGAGTTCCAGCTGTAGTCGCCTCCAGCCCTGACCATTCTTTAAAGAACCAACAAAGCCTTCTTGCATCCAAGACATAGGAGGCTTGAATAACAGAAGTGGTTCCTGCGTATGGAGGTTCTTCTGTGATCTTGGTGAAACAACATCTTTCAGAATCGCTTCGCCCTTACTCGTGGATGCATCTTGAGCAAAAATAATCTTCATACTCAAGGTGGGGTTGCGGTAAGCTTGGACACAACCAGAGGAGGGGTTGCAGGGAGCTTTAATGCACTTCCAGGTTTTTTAAATTGTGCTACGTTGGATTTTAGCCTAAACGAGCCAATACATATGTTGTTTAGCTTCAGGAGAGTAGCATCCACATCCAATGGTGCACCAAAGACAACAAAGACGAAAGGTAGGCCCTCCCGCGAAAGTTTTCTTGCTATCTTCAGGATGTGTACCTTATCTTGTTTATTCAGAATGTTTCTCAAACATGCCGTATCTGTATCCATGGGAAAATTTGTGATGAAATAGGTTTGTTTCAAGAGCTCAGGGAAGGAACAACAGACAGAAATCTCGGTGCTTGCCTTTGTGTTGGTTGAAGATCTAGACGGTCAAAGACAGTCTGAGAGTGCAAAGTCGCAGCATAGCTCCGTTGAGGCTGAGAAAGTGGAGTTTTTCCAACTCAAATAGTTGCGCGACGCATTTGTTTCATGATGAAAAAGGGTGAATAGGATGGGAACAAGGGAGGAGAGAACAATAGGGGGAAGAGAGGAGAGGCTGAAGCTTTTTGTTGCCTCTCCGGGTACGTGAGGCTGGCATGGGGAGATAAGATCCTTAACGAAATGCTAGATCTAGCCGTACAAGAAATGAAGACGAAGAAGGGGAGATGGGGAAGGGTTTATTATTCATGCAAATCGCACATATGGAGAGCATTCTGCCGAGGAGATGAGACTATATGCTTAAGCAAAGGATCTCAAGACCTTGAGGGAAACTGTCTACTTGCCGATGATTCCACAAAAGAGAAAAGGGAGATGATGCATAGGCAAATAAGATCAGACTTGAAAGAAAAACTACACAAAGGCTCTCTAGCCAGCAGATGCAAGCCTCTGAGCCAGATCATAACATACCGAAGATAGTGACTTTAAATGAAAGAGCATATGAGATCCTACAGTTCGGAAATAAAATGGGAATCCAATTCCCGATTTTATTTAAGGAACAATTCCTACACCGATTCTCAACTATGGAAATAAGAAATAAGGAATTATCTTATGGAAATCTACACAGTGTTGAATTAGAGGAAGATTCAATGGTTATTATTTCGGGTGGTCTAAGGGATGTTTAATGCAGCTGTTATCATACAATATTCGAGGGTTGGGAATGAGGCATAACTATTTGGACATAAGGCAAAAAATTATGCAAAATAAGATTGATATGATTTGTTTCCAATAAACGAAAATGGAAGAGATCACCTCACAAGTTCAATCTACTATATGGGAAACAATTGATGTGGAAGTGATATTTCAGGCCTCTATTGGTAGTTCTGGAGGCATTCTATGTAGCTGGAGAACATGAGCATTCAAACTAATTATAAGTTGGGAATTGCCAGGTGCTTTAGGAATTGAAGGTGAATGCGTGGATGACTCAAAATTGGCATGTATAATTGGTATTTACTCTCCATGTCTACTTGAGTTAAGAACACAGCTATGGGATGCTGTTCTTAGGAAAATTCAGCTAATACAACCAGAGGCCTATTGCTTATCGGGGGATTTTAACTTAGTGCGCCACCAATCTGAGAAGCATGGTGCATCTCTGATTCCAAATTCTGAGATTGCTGCATTTGATAACTTCATAAATTCTGCTCAACTTATAGATATCCCTCTATCTGGTTGTAAATTCACATGGTCAACCTCAAATGCAAGCCATGGAAGTAGGTTGGATAGAATCTTAATAAATGATAATTTGCTGGTTTTGTGGCCATTGATGCAACAACAAGCACTACACAAAATGGTCTCAGATCACTGCCCTATCCGATTCTCAGAATTACAATAGAAATGGGGCCCTATTCCTTTCAAAGTCTTTGATATTTGATTTGATGAACCTAGCTTTGTGCAATTGGTCAAAGAGAAATGGGGGAAGAAATGCATAGATGGTAGCAAAGGATACATCCTAAAAGAAAAGATTAAATCATTGAAGCAGAATTTAAAGCAGTGGAATAAAGAAGTGTTTGGCAATGTCAATACCAAGATTGAAAATCTAAAGGACAGCATAGCAAACTATGGCAACTTATTGTCCAACAGAATATGAACAGCAGATGAATCGACCCAGAGTAAAGATGAATGGCAAAACTTACAGCTTCTGCTAAAGCAACAGACTTCTATTATGCATCAGAAATCTAGACACAAATGGATGCAAAGGGGTGATGGAAATACAAAGTTCTTCCATTCCTCAATCAACAGAAACCAAAAACGAGATGGAATACTAGGATTTTATGCTGTAGGGGAGTGGACAGATGATCTACAGGTTGTTAAACATGACTACAAAAAATACTTTGAAGGTTTATTCTCTCTGGACTCTGAGATCATAGGTATCAATATTAATATTGAGCCAGAAAGAAGGGTAACTACAGAAGAAAATATCATGTTGATTGCAAAATTCTTAGAGGCTGAAATTACTAGTGCAGTGATGAGCTGTAAGGGAAGCAAAAGCCCTGGACCTGATGGATTAAGTCTTGTTTATCCTCTGCCACTATTTTTGTGCTCATTAATCGGTCTCCAACTCAACAATTTCAGCCAAAATGAGGCCTAAGACAGGGTGATCCCTTATCACCCTTTCTGTTCTTAATTGTTGCTGAAGGACTACACTTATTACTATCCAAAATTAAGGAAAGGGTATTGTTTGCTAGTTTTCCTGTTGAGGATCGGACTCTATCCCAAATCCAGTATGCAAATGATACTATCATATGGGTAGTGACAGTATAAAGGGCATCTTGGTTACAAAGAGTACCCTCACTTGGTTGGAGGTGATGTCAGGATTGAAAGTGAACTACCACAAGAGCATGCTGTATACGGTCAATCTCACTCAACATGAATCTCAGACCCTAGCTACCTCATTACACTGCAAGATAGGAAGCTTTCAAGATAAGTACTTGGGACTGCCACTTAAGGGAAATCATAAACGGATTGCTCTGTGGGATCCAGTGATAAAATAGTGCAAAATAGACTATTGAAGTGGGAAAACAATGATGTTTCATTTAGAGGCAGATTGGTATTAATCAAAGTTGTGTTTTCCCATCTCCCAGTGTATTATCTCTCTATGTTTAAGGCACCTAAGCACATTCTCGCCTAGATTACTCAGCTACAAAGACAATTTTTGTGGGAAGGATATACTGAAGTAAAAAGGAAAATAGCGTGGATCTCTTGGATTCAAATAACTCAAGCTAAGACTCATGGTGGTCTGGGGGTTCTGGAGTTACAATGTTTCAATGATGCTCTCTTTGGCAAATGGTGTTGGAAAATCCTATATGATCAACTAAGTTGTTGGACTACCCTATTGCACTTTAAATATGGGAATCCAAGGAGAGTAGTATACTTAGAAGAGCAGGGATCACTTCTCCCAGGAAAGTACTCCCTTTGGCGGCGGGATGTCCTAAAATGTATAAGGACAAACAGCTGGTTCTGAGGAAATATAGTCCGAAAAGTGGGAAATGGGAAGACTACTATATTTTTGGAGGATAAATGAATACGCACAAATCAGTTTTGTTAGAGACGTGACAGATTATATTAAGCTGCAAAAGATAAGTTCAAGCAGAAAAAATGTACAATATAGATGGATATTGGATTGGAACTGGTATTGGCGGAGCAAACTATTGCGTATGAATACTATACACCTACCGTAGGTAACTCAGGATCTAAGAGAATATATCCCACAAGATGCAATGACAAATGGCTTGGACTCGATCAACCAGCGGAGAATATACCACAAGGAGTACTTACATAGAAATCAGAAGAGCAAATGGGGAATGATTTACCTGGAAATACACTACTGGGCTCCTTGTGGGATGATTTTGCTCCTCTGAAAATTGTGGGATTCAACTGGTGAATGCTTCAAAACCGCATTCCCTCAATGGTGAATTTGCATAATAGAAACGTTTTTGTAAGATCACAAATCAATATGCAGTGCAAATTTAGAATTGTCACAATGGTGTGATATTCAGGGCTGAAGGAAAAAGACCAGATGAAATTCTAGAAGTTGTGCAGCTGCACAGTTGGGTATCGTGAAGTCAAGAAGGAAAGCGGTAAGCTATTCTTTTGTGGAATGGCATAGATGGCATCTTCTTGTCATTGATTAATTAGCAATGGGCTCAATTGTAGTTCTTTAATTCATTCATAATAAAATTTCTTACAAAAAAATAAAATAATAGAAAGCTAAAGTTGGACTTTTTCTTGAATAAATAAGTTAAATTGATATCCAACTGAACTTTCCATTCAACTTTCTCTCCCCTTATGTGTTTGCTCATTTGCATTTCAAGACATCATATATCTACTATCCATTATTTTAAAATAATCAAGCAATTAAATTATCAGTCATTTAGTGAACCATTTGAACCTTTTACTTTTGTGTTATTAGAAAGCTAAGAAAATCTTTCTTTTTAAAAAAAAAATATAACACACCCATATATTACTATGGCCACCACTTTAAAGATCATGGGCAAAACCCAAGCACAAGGCCTTCAATACAAGATATGTCATGTCAACTCTCCTTGTTCAGGTAGAGGAAATTGCATAAATGAAAGTTAAAATATGAACTACAAATAACAAAAAAAAAAGCATGTATAAGATAGCAAAGGTGTTCTTTGAATGTTGTGTGACCCTAAAGAGCATCCTTTGTAAATGCAGGGGGGTTCAAATACTTCCTTACGGGCAAGACACTAGAGTCACTCATGATGAGAATCATTATCTCGTTGGTGCTTGAGATACCACTAGCTTACATTAATAGGTGAAAATAGAGGATGCCAGGCCCAAAGTGTTGGGCCGAAGGCTGTGAGGTATGACATGACATATATGGCACCATATATTCTAATAGTAAAGAATGTGGATGTAGTGTGTACATAATATGATAGATAGCTAACCTCCAACGGGTTGACCTAGTGGTGAATGGTTTTGATTCTCATAAGAAGTCTAAGTTTTAATTGTCACCGGGTGCAAATAATTCGTTGAGGCTAAGACCATCGGGCCTCCGAATTCGGGGAATTGTTAACCTGTTGTTGACATATTCATGTGTGAGGTTTGCCTTGTATAGATCCCATGGATTGATCGGGCTAAAATGATTCTGGACACCATTGTATCCAAAATAAACGATCGATACTTATAAAGTGATAGATATATTAGATAATATAGTAAAGTAAATATATTATACAATAAATATGTAATATAATAATAATAAATATTATTTTTGGCCCTCTAACAATCATTTAATGCCTGCCATTTCCAGTTTACCGAGGTGTGGGATTGGCATAGTGGATGCATGCCTAGGCCATAAATGATGTACCAATCCACTGGGAGATATGGCTGAGGTAAATTTGTGGCCAGTGTCAAATGGGGGAAGGCCCTCCATGATTCCATTGGTCTCCTTGGGCCCTACATAATGTTTGGCTGGCTGAAAAAAATTGAAGTACCTTCGAGTATTAGCCACCCGTGTTCGTCCATCTCTGCAATGATCCAACCAGTACTTGTATCTCCCAAATAAAGTGGGTTTGGGAGGGGTAAAGAGCGCAATACTGACAGATCATATGTCTCAACTTTAGATGGGACTTCTCAAGGCTTTGAGAAGCAGACTAGGCCACGAGAAAATGTGACTACGGATTAGGGCCATAATACACCATAATCTTAGACGTTGATTGGGCTGAAGAAAAAAGACTCATTGGCTATGGATTTAGGCCAAATACTTCCTGAATGTAAGAAGATGACATGCGTAATCTCCTTGGCTGCGAAATTGGACTAACAAAAATAGATTCTGTACTAGTTAGGACACCAAATGAACAGGCCCAATAGTTGAAAAAAATAGTAAAAAGAAAGCTTTTGTGGTGGAAAATGCCGAGAAACAACACGATACAGTTCGGAAGACGGAAGACCGCAGATTATTGCCGAGATGTGGCGAGCACCTCACAAAAAGCCAAAATAAGCATACGGGAGGCCAAGCATGCAGCAAATGTTAGAAAAGCAATCCCATAACTTTTTATTATTAGATACTAGCGACTAGATTTGAAATCTCGATACTAGATTTGAAATCTCAAATGCTAGCATAACTTTAGAAAAGCAAATGCTAGCACCAACCTGAAACAAGAATCTCAAAAAATATTAGCAATAGTTTAAGAAATAAATATGAAATCAAGTCGCTAGTAACTAAATTATCAACAATTATCGAACAGCTGAAAGTATGTGATCGCAACAACATTGTACTGATCAGACAACAAGATGAGGCGGAGGGGAAAAAGCAAATGAACCCTTGAATATCACAGCTTACAATGTACAAAGAATGGGAGACAGGTGAAGAGACGAGATATGAAAGATATCATCCAAAAGTAGAGAATACAACTATTATGCATACAAGAAACCAAATCTGACTCAATTACTGCTCGAGGTTGCCAATATATATGGCCAACTAATAGGTTCAACTGGCGCACAAAGCATGCTGAAGGAAACTCTAGAGTTCTGCTCTATATTTGGAACCCACATCAATTCGAACTAAAAAGTAATTGGGAGACGCACGGATTACTACCCGTGGTGTGGCGATGGGAGCCAAATAAATGAAAGTCCATGATCTTGAACATCTGCTCTTCGTGCAAACAAATAGCAAAGAAGCAACTATGGGCTAAACTCATCACCTCATTGCAGCAGGATCCAAATGGCCTTTGGTGTTTATGTGGAGATTTTAATTCTGTAAGAAATGTGGAATATTGAAAACCTCAACAAAAGTTCTCCTTCTTGCAAAATACGGATTTCAATCAATTGTAAGACAAACTAAGCCTGTGTACATCCCACTACAGAGACGATGCTACACTTGGACAAATAAATGGTACACCTTTCGACTGAATGACTACTCAAACGGCCGAATCTCCACCAAACGACACTTGAATTAATGACCTCGGACCATAGGACGACAATGCTTAAACAAGATATAGTTGATTGAGGACCAGTACTCTGAACTACTGGGATGAAGTGAAGGGATTTGACACCGTTGTTTAAGACCACCTAGGAAAGATACATAGTGATTGGCTGGAGCAGGAACATGCCGCAAGAACAATTTAGAACTATGATGTCGACCATATGAAGCTGGAACACAAATGTATTTGTACATGTGGACAAAGAAATCGAGAAAGAAACAACAATCAATAGCATCAAGAGAGGAGATTGCAGAAAGAAGATTCTTAACAGAAATAGAATTAAAACAACAAATAGAGGAAAAGCAAGAACTCTTTACAGTACAACAGAGACATCATCAAATTCTGTACCCAAAGTCCAGAGTGTTTTGGCTAAAAGATGGTGAAGGAAACACAAAGTTATACCATGCTAGGATTAGAAAGCACAGACAAGAAACCAACTGCGGGGCCTGAACATAAATGGTAGATGGACTGAAGAGGTAACAAAGGTATAACATTTCAAGAAACACTTTGCAACATGATCAGTTTCAACTCTCCACCCCGGCTTCATACTACCTCAATCAGATTAACAATTATTTTCTTAAATTGCCTTTCACAAATGAAAAAATGAGAAAGACATTTTGGTCTTGTGCTTCAAATTAAAGCCCTGAATCCGATGGATTAAATTTATATTTCATAAAACGTCATTGGGGAAAAAAGATATCATTGTTTTTATCCAATAATTCAACCAATTTGTCAGCTTATAAAAAGCATCAACTATACTGACATTGTGCTCACACCCAAGATAATCTTCCCAGAAATAATTGAACATTACCGACCAATGTCTTTAGTTGGGTGCGCTTACAAGATCTTGACAAAAATACTAGCTATCCGCACGAGTTCTCCCCTTATCATATGGCTTTCATAAAGGATGAACAGATTATGGACGGGGTAGTAATATAGAATGAAGTCGTTTAGGAGTTAAAGCGCAACAAGAAGAGAGGATTACTATTAAAGGTGGACTGAGGTTTTTGATTTGGTTGGCTGAGGTTTTCTTCTTCTGACGTTGGAGAAGTTTAGTTTTTGTGAGAATTGATAGAACCAGATCACATAATGTGTAATAAGAGCTACAACCACCATACTTGTAAATCGCTGTCAGGATGTTGTTCTAGAGAGGGGACTTCGGCATGGCGACCCCTTGTCATCATTCCTCTTCCTCATAGCTATAGAAGGTATGCACCTCATGATTGATCGGGCAACGACAATCGGTGAATGGGCATTTTTGTACCTATGTAAACATAAACTGCCAATGATGCTCCTACAATACACATATTATAATCTCCTATTCTACCACAAAAATGTGCAAGTCATGAGAGGTTTGAACTGGAAGTCTAATTAAGTAAATTTCTATAAAAATAGCATATTTGGGGTCAACATCTCCAATTAAGAACTGAAAGTCTATGCAAGATGCCTGAACTGGTTTCCTGCTAAGCTGCCATGGTTTGCCCTTCTGCGCAAAACTTGGAAGAAAAAAAACTTAGTAGGCAATTATAGAAAAATTTCAGTGGATAACCAGGAGTTGGGAAACGCCTATTCTGCATTTGGGGAAACTTTTCACTTATCAAGTCCATAGTGACAGGTTTGGCAAAATATTTTCTTTCTACCTTCAAAGCGCCAAAGGAAGTTATATACCTTAAGGAGGATACAAACTAAAGTCTATGGGGGAGTAATAGTTGAGAGATCAAACTAATTCAATGGATAATTATTTGTCAAGCAGTGGATCAGGAAGGGTTGTGGATCAAGAAACGGAGCTCTTTGACATAGAGTTGCTTGGCAAGTGGTTCTTAAAAATCTTAGCGGAGTCAGATAGTTTACTCACTGAGACAATCCAGTCTAACTACCAACACCCAAAGGGACTCGACAAATACTGGACAACCATTACTTCCATTGGGCGTGAATCCAGATGGTAGAAAGATTTATGTAAATTTGTGTACTTGGCATGAATCCAGATGGTAGAAAAATATGGCAGTGTCATAGGAAATAGGGAGGATACATAGTTTTGGATATTTATGTGGGCCGTATTGGGGTGCTTTGAAGAAGTCTTCTCACACCTGTTCTCGGTTGCTACACACAAAAACTGCACAAATGCCATTCTTTCTACTGAAATAATTGATCCAGATTCTCGCCGAAAAGATTGAATTGCAATTGATATGGATGCTGCTGATCATGCTACTCGAGAAGATCATCTTACCTAGGGCTTTAGGGGGATCTTGGGATTGTTTATTTCCCCCCTTTTAAGCCAGAACAGATTTTGTGTTTAAATATATCATCGTCGGCAGATAATTGGTCTTTTCCACTTCGATTGGAAACTTCCTTTTCTAAAGTCTCGTTCGCAAAAGGGTGCCCTAAGAGCGACAACTTCCTTTTCTAAAGTCGCATTAGCGTCGCTCTTTATTTGATTATGAATTATTGCTAATCCTAATTTTAGAATATGTCATTACACTGTGATAATGCAACAAGAAGGGAATGATGTCTAGAGTTTGCAACTGAACCAAGAACAACATGTCTACACGGTAAGAATTGCATACACCAAACTAACCCATTTTATGTGCACTTTTTTGCAGGGCAATGTAGCACTGGTAAGCAGCTGGAGCGTAGTATACCAAAGCGCATCCAGACTTTTATCTGACATATGGTCTAGGAAAGAATTGTAATTTTTGATAAGCTACACAAATGGAGCGTACACATAACAATTTCCTGCACCCGGCTGTACGTTTTGCAAGGTGAATCAAGAAACTCTCCAACATATATTTTTTGAATGCAATTGTGTATAAGAACTATGAAAGATTCTGCACAAGTAGCTTGGATACAACCATGTGAGGAGAAATAATTCGTTGCAGCACAACCTCTGGCATTTGGGAATACTCAATAAAAAAAAATGAATATTGAAGTCCTTCTAGCATAATTTAGTGTGAGGAACTGAAAAGCTCGCAACAAATTCGTGTTCAACGGTACACTTACAAACAGTGAGTTTATCTTGAAGAAGAAAAATGTCTCCACTTGGATTTGGGTAATCTATTATGACATATTAGATACATGCCTGGTGTTGGGGGATTGACTTTAGAATCCTCGCTTATCTACTATGTTTAGATAGATAATCGAATGTGGTAATTAGTGGAAATAATTCTTTTGGCGAAAGCCTCACTCTCAATAAAATAAATAAATTTCCAGAAAAAACAAAACAAAAAACAAACAAACAAGCAAGCCTCTCAAAAATAGAGTGATTCATTTATATTACATGGTAGGAAATAATAAAAAAAAAAGTTAATAATCCGTGTTGACCATGAGAATGCCACATCATCATATCTTCATATAGCTAATTTAGGTTCAAGAGACCATCCTATAAGCCCACCCAACTTTGTTGGGAATATACAGGGCACGTTGTGGATTGAGGAGACCATCTTTTGAGCACAAACCTGCATAAATCGTTAAACCAATTACCACAAATCATGGAGACACAAATCAGGGAAATCAACATCAATCTTTAAGTTGCCATTCTCAGAATTATTTTACCTTGTAAACTTATATAAGTATGCTGTGTATGATGAAGAAAACATAATGCAGTTTTAATGGAGATACACCATTCTATTTGCTTTCCTCCATAAACTCTATACTGCTCACATTCACACAAGCACTCAAACTCAAACTCTTGCAAATTTTGTGCATTAATTAAGCAAATCATCATGGTATCAGAGCCTCTCAAGGCTTAAACACCATTATTTCCTGCTTTTCATCAAGCTTTTGCCCATATTTACTATTCTTATATTCAAGTTCTCTCTGTACTTCTTACCTTCAAATCCCTAATGGTGTCTTCAGATCATTCTCAGGTCACACCTACAGTCCTTTCTACATTCTGTCCAACACTCTCTCTATATCTCTTACTTTCTCTTTTAGACAAATCTCTGTCCTCATTACTCTCTTAATACTACAATAAAGTATGGCGCCACTGGATGTTCCCCAAAACTCATCCAATATAACCCTGTCCTATACTGAATTCACACATCTTGTTACTACAAAACTCTACTCAGCCATTTACCTATATTGGCAAAACCAAGTCTATCACCTTTTTAAGCACCATGGACTCACGGGCTACATAGATGGCACCTTGCATGAACCACGTGCTGAAGACTCTAAGGATCATAACAAGGTTAACTCTGCATATACAGCATGGCATGATGATGATGATAGACTGTATTCTCTACTCATTGATTGGGGAGGCACATGGTGTGGTGATCAACCGATGCATCTCCATTCAGGACATATGGCAAAAATTGGAAGAACAATATTATCATTCCGACCCCTCCACTGAATTGGCCATGTATGATGAATTGGCCACAGTTCTAGGATGCCTAGTCTGTTCCTTTGATCAGATTCACTGGTTTATTAGGGGGCTTGGACCAGATTTCGTTATTTTTGCCGAATCTCAACTATCCCAAGTTTCTCATCCATCTTTATGAGATATCATTGAGAGCACCGAAACTTTTGAATTTTTTTTATTGCAAAACAATTGCTCAATCACCAGCTATTATCTTCACCGCATCTGTTTTACCTCCAGCACCCACACCTCTGTCTTCCTGGCAATACCCACATCGCCTACCTCTTCTGCTCCATCACTTACATCTCTACCATCTCTTGTTCCACAGTATCACGCTAAAGCACCCCCAACCTTCATACCACCAACTTTGATGAATTTCAATCTATGGGGATGGGGTCAAGGGTGTGACTCCAGAGGACCTCGATGTTAAATATACAACACCTATGGACATTTTGCTGACAGTTTCCAAGGACAATATTTATCGATGACCTTCCTACGACATCATCATCAGACAAATTTGGCCATCGCATCCAAATTTCTGATGAACGACTCGATTTTAGGGCATGACCAATCCCAAATTGGGAATTACGCATTTCTAGCATCTTGCCAGTAGAATTTCCATAGCGGGTCTTCTATAGCGGGTCACTTTCTTAGATTGGGCCACTATTCTAGCTCGTTTTCCCAATCCCATATTGGACAATTGATTCATGGTGGGGCGTAGCAGCATTATGGACCAAGGGTGGACATATGGGGGGGTGAGCTCTTACTAAATCTATTTTTTTAGTGCTTGTTTGTTTATTTATGGCAAAAATAACGATGAAATGGCTATTAATTCAATTTTTGCTCTATCAACTTCTACCCCCAAACTTGATACTGCTTGGATTGTCGGCATGGATGAAGAAGTTTGTGCCATATACAAAAATCAGACAGGAGATCTTTTTCCACGCCCCCTGGCATTTTTCCATGAGAATGCCACATCATCAGAGTTGCATATAACTAATTTAGTATGGTCTCTTGATTTATTCAAGATTTCATCCTATGAGACAAATATACCTAAAATCATCAAAACAATTACCGAAAATCATGGAGACACAAATCAAGGAAATCAGTTGCCATTCTCATAATTATTTTACCTTGTAAACTTATATAAGTATGCATGTATTATTAAGAAAACATAATGTAGTTTTAATGGATATACACTACTTGTTTGTTTTCCTCCATAAACTCTATATTGCCATTCACACAAGCACTCAAACTCAAACTCTTGCAAATTTGGTGCATTCATTATGCACATCTTTAATCCGAAACATGAAACCCAATCTCTCTCAAATTCCATATCCTAAATTTTGATAGGATTTGATTGCATTTTATGGGAGAATACGTGCATAAAATTTATCTAACCCTGTGTTGTGCATTTATCTCACAGTTTATCCTCTCGAAATCCAAAAGTCTCAATCCAGGATACGTAACCGTATCACGGCGAATTTATTTCTCCTTGGATTAAACTCGTCAAACTAGCGAACATACCTATATAAAATGAATTGGGATTACATTTTTGCACTAGTTTGGATACTATGTATTTTTCAAAAAATATCAAAACAATAGTGAAAAAAACTAAAGGAAGACTATTAGAAGTTGTTAAAAATAAAATTTATTGAATAATGAAAGTTCGAACGTCTGAATTAAAAACTTCACATTAATTTTATGAAGAAAATGTTTGAAAGATTGAATTCGAAACAACTTCACACTAATTATTAATGAAAACAGCTGACAGCCTTTTTAGCTTTCCAAATGTGCCATACTGTGCAGTGCCAGAGAGAACGCCATAGCTCTCGCCCTTTCCATGCTTTCACCAAACCCATATGAGATATATAATGGTTGAGAGGGTTGTTGTCTCCCACATACGTCCATCCCATCCATTCATATATAGCCACCCATATAGCACATGAACTCGCACAAGTAAAGAAAACATGGGTGACACTATCAAAATCATTTCCACAAAACTTAGAGAGTTGCTCATTAATTGTTATCTCAAGTCCCCTCTTCAGTAGGTTGCGAATTGTGGCAAGCCTGAATTGAACTAGATGCCAAAAAAAGGCCATTACTCGGAACAAAGAGTGACTTCCCCATATTTTTGGTAGTCCTCTTGATACGATCCTCAATAGAAATTCCGATCTTTTTACCAGCTTATGCAGAGTATTCTAATTCAACTGAAGATTTGGATTTGAGGACGAATCCTTCACAGGAGGGAGGGGATGATGTGATTGTTGGATGTCCGAGACGGATTTGGATTCTTGCATGGTTTAAAGTAATTGGACCCTGCAATATAAATTACAGCAAAATGCAGTTT
>JAOWBN010178151.1:0-17506 GCA_028565015.1 Pinguicula moranensis
TAGGGGCGGACGGAGGGCCCCCCATGCCCCCTCTCCCCTCTCCCCAATATGTATGTTTTACATTATTGAGGGTATTCGATTGATGTAATAAGAGCCTCTTGAGAACTCATTCACGTATGTTCTGTCATGACCGGGCGTAAAAACAAGAATAAAAGCTGTTTTCTTGTTGGTTCTTCCAGGAATCCACGCCGAAGCTTTCCACAAATTATATTCTCATCATCCCATAACTTATAAGTAAATGAAAAGTTTCATAATTTTTTTTGCAGAATCGAGAATGAAGTTTCTGAGCCTTAATTTTTGAAAAATTTGAATTTGTGGAACAAGAAAGATGAAGAAAAGATTTACAAAAGAGAAAAAGGAATAATGATATGTGGCTTTTGAAGGGCCACCAATCCAAATTTGAGAATTGATTTTGACTTTCACTTCATGAAATATATAGATGGGTTGAGCCATTGATTGGACTATAACAGATGTTATGGATTGAGAAATTATATTTCTCTAAAAAATATTTTATTTTCACCATTAAATTTTTTTGTTCTGTATCCAATTTTTTTTAGCCCTCCTAAAAAAATCTATATTCCCCCTATTTTAAACGAAAAATGATATAGCGCACGAATTTTTAGCAATAAAATCACAAGAATGGTGAACCATGCGTGTTAAACATCAATTCTCACGTGTTAAACACCAATCACAATCGATCAATTGGTGTTAAATACGTGGAGCCCACCATTCTTATGATTTTCTTACTTAAAAATTATCGCGCTATATCATTTCACAATTTAAAGACTGTATTTTACCTGCGTGATTTTAAATATATGCATCATTGCCAAATTAACTTTTCAATCACATTGCCAAAATTAACTTTTCAATCACATATGTAGCGAGTCTAGGTCACGCAGGAGTTAAATGTGCTACTTTTTGAAATCATATTTAGGTTTTAAATCTATACTATTCAGTGAATTTTTATTCGTGTTTTTCTACTTTTAAATTGTAATTATTTAGCTTTTGAAAAAAGCTTCTACACAAGCAGTTTTATTTTATAGACTCCTTCCTTCACTGATCTATTTTGATATTCCCAATCCCAACTAGATTGGGGATGGGGACAACTTTAAGTCTGATCTACTTTATAAAAAAATAAAATATTTTTGTTTATCAATTAATAAATTAAATGGGCCAGCTCTAACAAGTAGCCTCTTCATTGATTTTTATGATTTCCTAGTAGAGTGTACTGTAGTGTAGCCCTTCCCTTGGTGGAATTATTTCTTCACATACTCTTCAAATATGATCATGATGCAGTGCAGATAAGAAAATCACACACAGGACACAGTCTTAGCTAGCCTAGCCTAGCCTAGATAGATATGTCTTCGGAGTTCGGACAAACAAATTTAGATCAATTTTTGTTTCCCTTTCTTTATATACCAAGCTCAGACAAAGTAGTTCTTAGTAGTTATTTGAAAACATCTGAAGCCGTATAGCCTCAAGAGTCAAGAATGACAAGGTCGGCTTTCGTCTTCATCTTCTTATTTGTCCTGCCGATTCTCGCCGCCGTCTATGTCTACCGGCTCGACGATTTCGAGCCGGTTCCGTATCCGGCTCACGAGATCATTCAGAAACCGCTGTTCATCCCCAAGCGGAACAGTCACATGCTCAAGGGAGCAGAAAGGATCGCGGAAGGTAAGGTGTGGGGGCCGGAGGACATCGCTTACGATCCGAAGAACGGCGTTATTTACACCGGGACTCACGATGGGTGGCTCACCAGTGTCACGGTCAACGATTCCGCCGCCGACATGGTGGCGGAGCAGTATATAAATACCGGCGGAAGGCCTCTTGGAGTCGTGAATGGGCTAAACGGCGACATTTTTATTGCGGATGCGGCGACGGTATGTTTGGAGAATCCTGATTTGAGGACTTTTTGGAGATTTCACCTGATTAATTTAGTAAGCCATGCCATGATTTGTGTTGGTGACCGAAAATTCAAAAGATTAAACACTTCAACATAGGGGCGGAGAGGGCCACAGCCCACCACCCCCACCTTTTTTTTATAATGTATTTTTTTTAAAAAAATAATTTTTTAGTGTTAACTGAGGATGTGTTTCTCGCCCCCGGATCAACCTCCGCTCCTGCCTAAACATGCATTCAGTGTGGAAATTTTCGATAATTTGAATCCTGCTGTGCACTTGGAATGTTCAATTTGTGAAGTATTAGCATCTTTTTACAGGGTCTAATGAGAGTTAGTGATACTGGTGTGATCGAATTACTTACAGAAGAAGCCGAGGGCTTAAGATTCAATCTGACGGATGGTCTTGATATTGCTCCTGATGGTACTGTATACTTCACAGATGCTTCATATTCTTACGGATTAGAAGTGTATTACACTGATTTATTACTCGGGAAACCTCATGGACGATTATTGAGTTATAATACATCAACACTGGAAACTAAAGTTCTGCTAAAAGATCTCTACTTTCCTAATGGTGTTACACTCTCTGCGGACAAAACTGCGGTCATCTTCTGTGAAACTCCCATGTGAGTAATTCCTTTTATCTCTGTTCTTAGTAGACTTAGTTTACATGTTCTTGTATGAGTTAGTTAAGAAGGTTGACTTTGTATTGCCTCAGGAAGAGGTGCAAAAGGTACTACATTGATGGTCCGAAGGAAGGTTCTGTTGATGTATTCATCGAAAATTTACCTGGATTACCAGACAACATAAGATATGATGGTGAAGGACAGTACTGGATTGCATTAGCCATGGTAAGACCAAGGATTTCAGCACTTGTTCTTGTGCACCCGTACAACCATTAGGCAATGTGAAAACTATTGAAGGTATCTGCATCTGTTCTTCTGTGTTTATGTGATACAGGACGCTGGTTTCTGGTCGTTAGCACAAAGATATCCCTTCTTGAGGAAGATTGTTGGTCTTTTGAAGCGTCATATTGAGCTTAATTATGAGAAGAATGGAGGTGCTGTTGCCGTTGATCTTGATGGAAAACCAACTGTGCATTATTATGATCGCAACGCCTCTTTTATCACTGCTGCTCTGAAGATTGGTGATCATCTGTATTTGGGTTCTATCGAGCTTCCATATCTCCTTCGCCTTAATTTGACTCAGTATCCGGCAACTTAGACAAGATTGAGAAATCTTGATATAGAGTTGAATGATTGTTTGTACTTTTATTACCAGCTGCTTTGATAGTTTTGTAGTGTAAGAAGAAAAATCTCAGCATCAATAAGTTTTGGTGGGAAAACCCACCATATCAGAAGCAGAAGCTACTTGAGATTTGCAAACAGTGCCTGAATTCTCTGTATTTAACCTCTCTGACTCTCTCTTTCCTCTTCTTTCCATTTATCTTGAGTCTCATTTGAAGCAATCAAATGATTGATGACATGGAATTCTTATGAAACCAGCTGGGCCAATGGAGACAAACCCAGCCCATGCATGCTGAATTATAAGCCCAAAAACAATAAACAAGTTCATAACAATAATAGTGGAAAAACAGACCATATTTAAGGAAGTAGTATGTATACGTGCAAAAGTTTGTCCATTTCCCATGTTTACTTTGAGTATTTTTTATTTAATCTATTGATTTTGAGCATATGATATAACATTTGGAAGCTTTCACCATCAAGAATTTATTCTTACTTAAATCTTTTTCAAAAATTAGGTGGAACCCATTAAAATTTTAACTTCAAATCCCTATTTATTATAAGTTAAAATACTTGTTTTCCAACATGCTATTCTTGCGGATCCATAATTTTCTTATGACGGAAATTAATTGAAGTCCTAATATTTTATATGTTTAACTATTATTACACCATAAACATCCTCAAATTAATTTTCACATTCCCTCTTGTGGAGGATCAGGGCTGAGCAAGGGGTGCATGCATAATTTTTTCCAAAATATATATTAATAATTTAAATTTAATTATCATAAATTAAAATCTTTAGCGACAATGCCCGCCCATTCTTGCGGTCTTATGTTCGAATTTAATTTTTTTTATAAGAAAGTCCGGAATATGCAAGAACCCACCAACACAATTTTTGTAACCAAAAAAGATTTGAAGAGCCTTTTAAAATTGAATTGAATCATAGGCAAAGGCAATGATGTATTTAACCCAAAACTTGAGACTTGAGAGGACCAAATTGCTTGTAAGGGAGCCCCCAAAAAATGGGGAGGGAGTTTGGCATCCCCGTGCATAGCTATACTGTACTATAGCTGTGGGGACAGTCCGACAGCGAATCAATGTGTTGAATCAGACAACTGGGGAAAGAACCTAATCTCCTTATTCATTCAAACAATTGATCTATTTACGTATGTAATTGGACCTCTGTTCTGTTCACGTATAAAACAATCTTAAAATACCAATTCAACGGTACCAAGGTGATGACTAGCTTAGCTAGCATAAACAATAAGTGAACGAAGCATTATACCAGATCACGGAAAGGAAAGGAAAGGAACAATTCAACGTTGTAGAAAGATATCAAAAGCAAAACGTAACAGCTATCAAATAATCAAAGGATGGATTTTGTCAGCGATTACATGCCTAACAGAAGAAAATTTTATAAAAAATTATTACGAGTTTGATGGTTGAATGAATACGCATGGTAAAGATATTTGACTTTGCCTTGAACTCGACATGGGCAAAAACACAGCCTTGGACCTCTCCTCTCAGACATAGCTTTAAAGGCCTCTGTCCGGCGACAACAAGTGAGTGAAAACTAAAACTAAAACTAAAACTAAAACTAAAACTATCAAAACGTGGAAAGATTGAATCTTTTCCGGCTGAATGGTCAGAATAATCGGGGGCTGGCTGTCGCCAAGAACTACGAAGATTTCTCGTTTTACTTTTCAAAATATTGCTTTGCCGTCTGCGTTACTTCCTACCGAGTGAGGGCCCCCTCATGGTCTGAGATTTTAGTATTTATATTATTCAAGTGAGCAAGGTGATTGACAAATTAGAAGGTGTTGGAAGATATTTTTCCATCTCTGTCCGGCCACTTAACGAAAAGTAAATCAGAAACCCGGTAGCCACTTGCCCTGCATTTCTTCCATAGCTGAAACGCTTCTGCACTCAAATCTGCTTCTATCTGGAGATATCTCATCAATTGCCAAAGGAGGGTCTTTTGTATACCGTACTGTTTTTATGTTTGAATTGTTATGGCTGGTGATAGCGAAGCAAGTACAATAAGAAATCTTGATCAGACACCAACATGGGCAGTGGCTGGTGTGTGTTTTGTGATCATATTAGTATCGCTTGCACTGGAAAAAGTTCTACACAAAGTGGGAACGGTATGAAACACTATGGGATAACTGTCTTACTCTTTTTGTTCTTTGACTTTTTGGCCGTTGATTATTAACATTGGACAGATGAGGAAATTGTTCTGATGGGTTTATGTTGTTTCTTGTCTGAGATTCCGAACCATTGGTATGAATAATTGTGGGGGGATACCTAATGATGGCTAATTGAATTGAATTGAATTACACCCGAATAAACTTCTAGATACTGATGGCATCTTTTCATTCCTTGATACCTTTGGCTGTTTTTGTGAATACTTGCTTTATGTTGATGGAATTGCTTTCAATTTTCATTGTCCTTATTATATTCATGAGATTTTTTGTAGTGGTTAAATGAGAAGCGCAAGAAAGCTCTTTATGAGGCACTGGAGAAGGTCAAAGCTGGTATATGATTGCTTCAAGATTACCCTATATATGCTTTTTGACAACCTCACTTTGTGATATGATATGTTTTGGTTGTGCCAGAGTTGATGATACTTGGTTTCATATCGCTCATCCTTGTGTTCACCCAATATTACATTGCTGATATATGCATACCCGTCGGTGTTGCTGACACAATGTTACCTTGCGCGAAACCAAAAGGCGATACTATGGGAGGAAATGTTCGTAGGCTTTTGTCATATGATCGTCGGATCTTGGCCGGGGAAAGTGCGCCTACCTGCAAAGAGGTATTCATCTGTGCTTTTTTTTTTTATAATTTATTTTCTGAAACGGTTTCTATTTGCTTGGCCATGGTTGCTGGAAAAGTTACTAGTTTTCACATTTGCTGTGTGAAACTCAGTTGGAAAGAATATAATCTGGAAGGATGGCAACTAATCCTTGTTGAATGCTTCCAAAAAAAATTTCATTTCAATGAAACCCATGATTCCTAAGTGCTCCGAAAATCCAAAAATACTTATGGCGAAGCATTACTCTTCCTTCGAATAGTACATCCAAATGACTTTTGCTTGAAGTTTCTTCATCTGTTGAACACGAAATTCTTGCAGATTTATCAAAAGCATGAAATTTTGACATCTATCTGCATAATAAAAGTCGAACTCTGAAGAACTCTTTTTTTTTGATAGGTACTCTGAAGAACTCGTAACAAAGCTTCTGCATTTTGCTCGTCAATATATTTCTTCATTCCATTATTATTCCATCCTTTATCGCTTAGATTTCTCTTCTAGCATTCTTTTTCAGTATGAAAGCAGAACAGCATGATGTCTTTTTAACACTAACCCGACTCTGCATACAGGGGCATGTGGGGCTTATATCAGTGGATGGGCTTCATCAGATACACATCCTAATTTTCTTTTTAGCAGTCCTCCATGTCGTTTACAGTGCTGCTACAATGTTCCTCGGCAGACTTAAGGTGATTAGTTCTGTACATATTCATGTATTTTTATAGCTGCCTACCATCTTTAAGAGGTTCTTCTTTCTTATGGCTCATGGCTTTAACAGCTCATGTGGTTGCAGAAATATTTCATAATTTGCATGCCCCTAACAGTACAATTATAAAAACCCAAATCCAGCTTATTATATCTATGTGGTGACTTTTTTGCGTTTTGTGGCGCGCTTTGGTATGCAAATATGAGGTCCTGAATGATGATATTATGCTTAACAATATTCGATAAGTAAAACTTCATCTTGCAAATATTCCTGCGAGCCATTCTGTTAAACATTCTTTTAACTTTGCTATGCAGATTCGTGGCTGGAAGCAATGGGAGCAGGAGACTTTGACGCACGATTATGAGTTCACTAATGGTATACAAATTTGCATATTCAATGTCCTGGGTTTTCTGAATCTCAGTTTAACTCCTTACACGTAAAGGGGTCGCTTCCTGATTTGCTAACTGGCAGATCCATCAAGATTCAGGCTTTCTCATGAAACATCTTTCGTTATGGCGCATACTAGTTTCTGGACTCGGAATCCTTTGTTCTTTTATATTGTGAGAAAACTCTCTACTGTTGTTTAATTGATTCTTATTTTCTTCTCAGCTAGTGCTTGCATGCTACCTACCAATATTCTTATTCACCCTTCAAAAATGTCTCGCTGCAGGGATGCTTCGTCCGACAGTTTTTTAGGTCAGTTAGCAAATCTGACTACCTGACACTGCGCAATGGGTTCATTGCTGTGAGTTTCCTTGGTTACATGTCTTTGACTTTTGCCTTTTCCGCATTTTTCTTATAAAAAGTTGATTGGTTTGTTTAAGGTTCATTTGGCACCTGGAAGCAAGTTTGACTTCCAAAAGTACATCAAAAGATCACTGGAAGATGACTTTAAGATTGTTGTGGGAGTGAGGTAAATTTGCATCTTCAGGCAGATTGTTTTGATGGAACTTCTTGAGTCCTATAACATATATATGTCGATTGGAGCTTCTTGTTGTCTGATTCTGCTTTCTCGTCTGTTACTATTGTTGGCAGTCCGGTGTTGTGGGCATCATTTGTGGTGTTCTTGCTCCTAAATGTTGAAGGTAAGCACAAAATTTATCCCCTGTTATCTGGTGTTTGACAAGATCTTCTTATGCGTCTCTTTGCCATCATATTCTTCTTCTAACTTGATCTATTTCAGGGTGGCAAGCGTTGTTTTGGGCATCCTTAATTCCTGTCATTGTAAGATTGTTTCATGTGCCCTCTGATACGTATGAGAATCGATAAATGACTAACACATTGCGTCTCAGATAATATTAGCTGTTGGGACGAAACTGCAAGCTGTTGTAACAAAGATGGCCATCGAGATAACGAAGAGACATGCAGTAGTCCAAGGCATGCCTCTTGTGCAGGGTTCAGACAAGTACTTTTGGTTTGGTCGGCCTCACCTGGTTCTTCATCTCATACACTTTGCATTGTTTCAGGTATTGAGAGAACATTCTCATTTTCAGACAACAGCATGTTGCACAAAACTACAAGAATATTTGAATTGCTAAGCAGACATTACTGAAACTATAATTTTGTACTAATTTTTGCAGAATGCCTTCCAAATAACATACTTTTTATGGATTTGGGTAATGTTTCTTATCCTCTTATTTTAAACTCCCAAAAAAGTAATAACTCCACAGCACTATTAACTGAATTCAAATACTATCATCTGCAGTATGAATATGGCATCGATTCTTGCTTCCATGACAATAAAGGACTGTTGATTGCAAAAATTTGTTTGGGGTAAGTAAGAAAAATTCCATATTCATCCCAAACAAACCTTTTATATTTATGGAATGCTGGATGTTCAGGTTATGCCTTTGTCTCACAATACCAACTGTTTCGTTGATACTTTAGGGTGGCAGTCCTCTTCTTATGCAGTTATATTACGCTACCGCTTTACGCGCTGATTGCACAGGTAATCCTAGAACAGAGGATTGACATTGAGACACTACTGGTAGATTTTGACGTTAGTTTTAATGAAATACTTGATGCTGATCACTTATAACATTTCCTGTGAATGAAAATACTCACTCACAGATGGGTTCGCATATGAAGAAATCCATCTTTGATGAACAAACATCAAAGGCCGTATCTAAGTGGCGCATGGCTATGAAGAAGAAGAAGCATGGAGATATGTCTCCTACACGAACTTTGGGCGTTTCAAGTCCCACATCTTCAATGGGTTCGCCTTTTCAATCTACTGGTGCCACCCTTCACCGCTACAAGACCACTGGCCACTCAACTGGATCGTATGGTTATGAAGACCATGATGATGCATCAGATATAGAAGATCCATCAACTCCTCTAGCGACATCCAGCTTGGTCATACGATCAGGCCCTCCAATGGATCACGACGTGCACCACGATACTGATACTGAAAAGGACATAGCTATAGGTGTTGGTGAAGAAAAAACAAGGAACGAAGATGATTTTTCGTTCGCCAGGCCTGCGCACCAGAGGTGATGAGGTGAATCAAGAAGGTATAGCTTGGAGGCAGGCAGAGCAGGAATTGTCTTAGTATGATAACATCTGCCCTTGCCTACTTATTCATTGTGAAGGAGTCTGTAAAGCAATGCTTGTGAATTGTGATTAGATATGGGTGTATTTCTGTACATTTCAGTGAGCAAATTGGAAAATCAGTTGCAAGCCTTTTCCTCTCATGTTTTCCTCGAGATCTTTTTTTTTTAGTTAACTGATTTCATTTATAACTAATAGCCAAATGGCCAAATTACAAACATTACCAAGGCTTACAAACCTCAGTACCCAACTGTGCTAACTGATATTTACAATGTAAGAATTCTCATACAACCAATCTTACTACGAACAATCAGGGTGGTACTGCATCTAAACCTGATCCACCTCTAAACATCAACGAACAGCATAGTCTGGGACGGCGAAACTAGTCCTCTAGGGTGGTGCATTTGTATCATTTTATGGGCGGTCAACCAGTGCCACAGGTTTATTTTGATCCAATCGGAAGAGGGAAAAGCTCCAGGCACTGTATCAAATCTAGCAACGTTTCTATCACGTCATAAGCACCATATAGTAGCTTCCCAAACTACCTTCCAAGCATCTTCACCAGCTTTTCCATAGATGAACTACATATGTGTCTTGAAATGTGGCAGAATTCCAGCTTGGCTTGTATAGCCGAGATCAAACCAAGTATAAATGTTATTCCATAGTTCATTAGCCTATGGACAGGTGATGAAAAAGTGCTGAGAAGTTTCAACTGTTAGAGCGGAAGATTGTATTGTCTAATTGTTTTTCTTAATTCAATCACAATGGTGTTTATAGGGAAAGGGAGCCTTAGGTATTAGGAAAGATTTGGTTATTAAGGGAAGGATTGACTTTTAGTCAATCCTTACTTTTACATGTATAGCCAAATCTTCCCTTATCTACATATAGTCTAACACTCCCCTCAAATTGAATTGTTAGGTCTTCAATTCATAATTTGCATAATACTTGTAGGAACGCATGCCCTGGTACAATTTTTGTCAGGATATCTGCAAGCTGGTCTTCTGATCGAACATATGGAAGTTTGATCACCCCACCTTCAAGGTTTTCTTTAATGAAATGTCGATCCACCTCAATATGCTTTGTCTGATTATGTTGAACTGGATTTTCTGAAATGCTTACTGCAACCTTATTGTCACACTTTAATGAACAAGGAACTTCTCCAGGATATCCCAGTTCTGTCATCAATTGTCGTAGCCATAGTATTTCAACGAGACCTCGTGCAATCCCTCTAAATTCAGCCTTAGCACTAGGGAGAGCCACCACCTGCTGCTTTTTACTTTTCCAAGTCACCAGGTTGCCCCCTACTAAGGTGAAATATCCCGAAGTTGACCGTCTATTAATTGGATTTCCTACTCAATCAACATTTGTGTATCCATGTATATCAAGGCGTCCATGTTTGCGAAATACAATACCCTTTCCTGACGATCCTTTCAAATATCTAACAATTCGTATGGCTGCTTCCATGTGATCAACCTATGGCTTATGCATGAATTGGCTTACAACCCCTACTGCAAACGCGATATCGGGTCGGGTGTGATAATTATATCAACTTACCAACTAGCCTCTGATACTGTTCTCGATCCACTAGGTCGGCCTTATCATTAATTTTCAACTTATGATTCGGGATCATTGGTGTGTCCACTGGTCTGCAATCTAGTAGTTCAGTCTCAGTCAAAAGACCAAATATATATTTATTTTGTGATATAGCAATGCCTTCCTTTGCTCTTAGGACCTCTATTCCCAAAAAGTACTTCAACTTTTCTAAGTCCTTCATTTCAAATTCTTGGAAAAGTTTCTTCCTCAGTTCCTCAATTTCTGCATCATCGTTTCCAGTGATAACCATATCATCAACATATATGATCAGACATGTAATTTTGTCACCTCTCCTTTCTAGAAACAGGGTATGGTCAGAATTACTTTGACTATACCCATATTTCTTTATTGCTGTAGTAAACCTTTCAAACCATGCTCGTAGAGATTGTTTTAGTCCATAGAGAGCCTTTCTCAAGATACACACTTCATCTTGATGGAACATAGTAGCAAAGCCCGGTGGTCGTTCCATATAGACCTCTTCTTTCAACTCTCCATATAGAAATGCATTTTTTTTACATCGAACTAGTGTAGTGGCCAATCCAGGTTGGCAGCTATCGAGAATAATACCCGTATGGTGTCAATCTTCGCGATTGGTAAAAATAGTTCTGAATAATCAATTCCATATGGTTGCGTGTAGCCTTTTTGCCACCAAACGCGCTTTATATCTCTCCACTGTTCAATCTGCATTCCGTTTTATGGTGAATACCCATCGACAACTCACTGGCTTCTTTCCCCTGGGAAGTATACATCGTTCCCAAGTGTGATTTTCGTTTAGTGCACCATCTCTGTTTGCATTGCCTGACACCATAACTCATCTTGTTGTTCTTCATTAATTGTTCGTGGAATCCTTTCAGAATATACTGCAGTAGTATATGCTTTGGCTCCATCGCTTAGGCTCCCCCTGGCAAACTTAGCTAGAGAATATTTGGACGTTCTTGATGTTTGTTCTAGACTGAATCTTTTTGGTGGGATGCCAAGAGTACTTCTCAACGGTAGGACATATTCTGATTGTTCCGAGTTTCTTTCTTCCATAGAATGTACTGCAGGCTCAATATAGTCAGCGGTAGAAACAGTAAGATCTGGCTCAAGAATACTTACCTCCAGTTCATCGGGCGAGGAGTCATTGAGCTCATGGATCACTGGCAGAGGGAGTTCGTTTGAGAGATCTTCCATTGTTTCACTGACAAGTGTCATGTCCAACTAGCTTAAGGGGTTGAAAACAGTATGATTCTTTCCCTGATCACTTGATTGGTTGGTATAGTAATACTCGGTTTCCACAAAATCACAGTCCATAGTAGTATATAGGTGATAAGTAGATGGATGGAAACAACAATACCCCTTCTGATGTGGACCATAACCAATAAATACATATTTAACCGCACACGGCTCAAGTTTAGTGCGATCGACCTTAGGGACATGGACAAAGGTAGTGCACCCAAATACCCGAGGTTGGAGTGTGAGAATGGACGGAACATCAGTAAGGGTATAGAGAGTTTGGAGTGGTGTTTTTAGTTTGAGGGCTTTGGTAGGAATGTGATTTATTAGGTATGCTGCTGTAGCAACCGCATCGACCCAAAAGATAGTAGGGACTTGAGATTCAACGAGGAGGGCCCGAGTGATTTTCAACAAAATGCAATTTTTTTTCAGCCACGCCATTTTGTTGTGGGTGTATGGACAGGTAGTTTGATGAATGGGGCTATGTTCCCGAAAAAAATTTGTTATTTGGTATTGACAAATTCCCTCCCCCCATTATCGGACCGAAGGATACAGATTTTTTTCTTCTAGAACTGAGTATGAATAAGAGCATGAAAATCAATAAATCTAAGGGATACGTTATATTTATGTTTCAGAAAATAAATTCATGTCATACGAGTGCAATCATCTATAAACAACACAAATTATTTGAACCCTTGACGACTAGTACATGGAGGTCCCCAAACATTCCGAATGGATTAAAGAGAAAGGTTCACTAGAAGTAGTATTACTCAATGGAAATGAATGTCTGTGATGTTTGGAAAAAAACACAAGTCTCACAAGTAAAGGTACTAGAATTGTGAAAGAACTGAGGAAACAATAGTTTGAGATACACTAATGATTGGTGTCCCAGACGACGATGCCACAACCACAAATGTTGATCCACAGTACCCTCAGCAAATAATGTCGTCCTCGGTCTGATCACGTCATCCACATAGTAGAGCCCCCCTTGCTCAATGCCACACCCAATGATCTCCTTTGTCCGGATATCCTGTAATAAGCATAAATGAGGAAACATCAGTACCATGCAGTTAAGTTCTCGGGTGATTTGGCTAATGGATAAAAGTTTGCATGATAGCGAAGGGACATAGAGGCAAGTTTGTAGTTTGATGGTAAGAGATAGGTGAATAGAAGCAGTGCCCCGAACTGGGGAGAATCCCCCATTTGCAGTCTGAATACGACTCCGTCGTGATGAGGAATAGGAGCTAAAATCACGCGGGTCGTATGTCATAGTTTTTGTAGCACCATTATCAAACCATAAATCACATTTTTTGTCAGCCGAGGTCATGACGGAACAGGCTTGGGAAGTATTTTTTGGGAATTTGTGGGGCAGGT
Source organism: Pinguicula moranensis (assembly GCA_028565015.1). Taxonomy (NCBI): domain Eukaryota; kingdom Viridiplantae; phylum Streptophyta; class Magnoliopsida; order Lamiales; family Lentibulariaceae; genus Pinguicula; species Pinguicula moranensis. The sequence goes on from JAOWBN010178151.1 coordinate 13,395, forward strand.
TTGATATTTTTTGATTTGGTGGAGCTGCTGGAATATTTTGGAATCTACAGGGTCTGATTTGATTTTTGTAGTGTCGCGGGGGTGGGGGGTTATTGAAAATTTCAGAGAGTAGAGGGATTGGTTTGGAAGGCTGTGATAATGGGGGGTCGTGCTCGGATAACCGGATAAGTCTGGGGCTACAAATGAAATATCAAAAACTGTTGGGAGCTCGTTGCAATTATGGGGAAAATTAGGGGCCAAATTAGATAAAACCAAAAATGGATTTAGGAATTCAAACGATTCTCTAAATCCTGCATCTCGTTCACGACCATGATTTTTTGTCACGGGCACAAAAATTGCGCCAAAGCCTGATGGTTTGGTGGTCTGCCGCCTGGTTTGGTGGCCTCGGGGTTGCTCGTGGTGGCGGCCACGACCGTATTCTTCCATTTCCTTCGATTTGGATTGAACCACCAGTCGGGGAATCCAATACGGTGGAAGCGTCCTTTGGTGCTGTGACCCTTTTTATCACAATCCTGACAATACAGTTTGGACTTTTCCACGGTGGCCGGCCGAGATGATGTTTTCGGAGTGGATCGTGACTGATCCGTCCGATTGCATATGGAAAAACCACCTGCAATGCCTTGTGATGTAGCGCCGTCGAGAGGTCGGGTGTTGAGAATCTCAACCCTAGCAGCTTCTCATCGGACCGCCGCGTAGTCGGCTTCTACTGAAGGCAACGAGCATTCTTTCAATGAATCTCGCCGTATAGAGACAAAGTCATCCGATATTTTGGCTGAGAATTGAACAGGCGAGTTTCCTGCTTCAATCGATTGTAAACGCAATATCTTCTTTGTACTTCATTGGGTTGGGCTACCTTCAATCAATATCCATCCATATTCGTTGTAGTTTCCCATAGAACTCTTCCAGAGTGCCTGAACCTTGGGTTTGTTTGGCGGCTTGGAGTGCAAGGTCATAAATCTGTAACCCATCCCCTTCACTGCCAAAGGTCGTAGCCAGTGCATCCCATATTGATTTGGCTGTAGGATATTTGGCGTATTGAATTAGTATGTCATGTTCCATCAGGTTTAATAGCCAGGATATAATGTTGAGGTCTTCTTGTTCCCATTGTGGGAAGGAGGCATCCTGCGCTTCCGGGGATGGGGGTACGCCGATGAGATTAGATAAGCATCCCCGACTGCCAACTGACACCCGAATGAGGCGTGCCCATATGTTGTTGTTGGTTGGATTGAGTTTGACAGTAATTTGGATACTCTGGTTTGGAGGAAAGAATTGTTTTGTGGCGGGATTGATGAAGGTGGAGATCAGACCAGAATTCCTGATCTGATCGTGGCTTATCTAGGAATGGTAGACATTGGGGTAGATGATGATAATCGAATGGTTGAATCAAGAATTCACCATCCGCTCTGATACCATGTTAGAGCGGAAGATTTTATTGTCTAACTGTTTTTCTTAATTCAATTGTATGATTACAATGGTGTTTATAGGGAAAGAGAGCCTTAGGTATAAGGAAAGATTTGGTTATTAAGGTAAGGATTGATTTTAGTCAATCCTTCCCTTTACATGTATAGCCAAATCCTTCCTTATCTAGATATACTCTAACATCAACAACATGTCTGCACCTTCCACATCTCCTTACAACGTTGTCAATATTCATTCCAAGACGAATCAAGTTATCCATGGTAGGGATTCTTGATTGAAGCAAACCACATGAAAATATCTAGATCCTTAATTGAGGGATTTCCCCCCATACCTTAGCTAGCTCCAATCTAGCCTCAGACAACTTTCTCCAACCTGCTGTTAATATGGTATAAGTTGAGGACACTAAAAAGAGACTTGTATCTTCCTTTGTCCAGAGCCAATAATCAGGATTAGCCTCCCCAAAGTCTGACTGAGGCAGGCTTTGCATCACTTCAATCAACATATCCATTTCTTGTTAACGATCGATGTTAACAATCAAATTAAATTGATATCTAATCACACTAAAATTCATAACGTTTGATTGATACATATATAAGAGGAGAATTAGTGTTAATTGTAGGTGGGTTGGGTGGAAGTAGTTGAGAGATGTGATGTTTTGCTAACAATTATAACCCTACTTACTACCTATTGCTTCCACCAAACATCTAACACTCCCCCTCAAGTTAGGTTGTCGTGTTTCCGATACCTAACTTGCATAATATATTTTCAAACGTTTTTCTCGAGATTGCTTTGGTAAAAATGTCTACGAGTTGGTCTTCAGATCTGATAAAGGGAAGACTCACAATATGGTTTTCAATTTTTTCTTTAATGAAGTGTCGATCTACTTCAATATGTTTTGTCATATCATGTTGAACCAGGTTACTTGAGATACTTATTGAGGCTTCGTTATCACACCAAAGTGGAGTCGAGTAAGAAATCCGATCTCTGTAATAATTTTTCTTAGCCACAGTACCTTGGTCAATCCACGGGCCACTTCTCTAAATTCTGCTTCAGCACTGGAGAAAGCAACTACCTTTTATTTCTTACTTCTCCAAGTCCAAGATTGTTGCCCACCATGATAAAGTGCCCTGCAATCGATCTCCGATCTACCTGATTTCCACCCAATATGTATCTGTATACCCTTGGATACCTAAATTATCGAATTTCCTAAAAAAATGCCATATCCTGCGGTTTTTTATTTTCCAGATATCAAACTATTCTCATAACTGCTTCCATATGATCTGTCTGAGGTCTGTGCATAAATTGGCTGAGTAGCCCCACAACATAGGCTATGGCTGGCCTAGTGTGTTAGAGGTACATTAATTTTCCAACTAACCTCTGATATTTTTCACGATTCGCAAGGCTTGATTTTTCATCAAACTGGAGGTTAATGATTCATTTATATTGGAGTCTCGGCGGGTTTGCAGTCCAACATCCCTGTCTCTGCTAAGAGGTCACATATTTTTTTTTAGAGATAAATATTCCTCGGGCTGACCTTAGTACCTCAATACCAAAAAAGTATTTTAATTGCCCTAGGTTCTTCATCTCAAATTCTTGGAATAAATTTTTTCGAAGTTGTTGAATTTCTGTCGTGTCACTTCTTGTAATAATCATGTCATCAACATAAATGATGAGACATGTAATCAGCGTACCTCGTCAATTTAGGAACAATGTATGGTCTGAGTTACTCTGCATATATCCATATTTTTTCATAACAATCGTGAACCTTCCAAACCAGGCTCAAGGTGACAGTTTAAGGCCATAGAGGCCTTTCTTTAATCAACAAGCTTCACCCTTTTTGGAATTTGAGGAATATCTTGGAGGTGGTTGATGCGAATTTTATGGTATATAATTAATGCACAAATAATCACGAAACAAGCTTATATACCTTAAAATCACTATAAACTGCAAGAGAATCGCGTCAATTATAGCAATAAAGGGGTCGAACCACAGGGAGACAAATTAGACTCTTAGCAAATTAGACTCGTTAATCCTAACCACATGCACAAAATTACAAGAAGAAAATGGTGATTTATAGTGACTAAATAGAAAAAATCATAAAATTATATTCAGAAGAAAATTGAACTACGGGAAAAAAGAAAAAGCACATGGATTTTGTGGAGGTTTAATGAGATAAAATTACTCCTAACATGTTTCGGATGGCTAAAACACACAAGATCAAATTAATGTTCATAGTTTGATTTTATGCTAATAATAAACTGTTGGTTTTTCACTGTAACACACTAAACATGTAATTAGAATCATAAATCTATAGCATGCTGAACACATAGCATATAAATTCATCCTTGTTATACTAAAATTCTAACAATATGCGTTATAAATTTTAATATAACTTTTAAGCACATAAACACCCAAATCCACCCCCTAAGAACTCCTTTTTTCAAAGAAGGATTAAAGAGTTTCTAGACTAAATATGCTCCCGATTCCGTAGCTAAAGAGAATCAATTTTGGGCTTGAACAAGCATATTTTGATGCGTACAAAACCTGCAAGTTGAAAATTGAAACATTAGTGTAGAATATGTAGCATAAATCCAAACCGCAAAGAACATAAAATTTAAACACTGTGTGATACAACCACCCTACTCCACGTTAGGAGTAAATAAATTCTTAGCCTTGCATTGTCAATGATCGCG
>JAOWBN010178162.1:0-17506 GCA_028565015.1 Pinguicula moranensis
CCGCACATCGTGGTAGGTCTCGCATGCGATAAACCCACACATGATGCTTCCATTTCATAACGATCATCTTCTTTTTCTTATTATTCATAAACTTCTCATTATCTTGAGTCTTATTCTTTTGAGGAATTACAAGCAAAGTACTATGCCATTTGTAGGTTATCTATGGACCGATGGACCCTTAGTGTGGGCTGCAAGCTGATTAATCATCGCGCATAAAACTCTTTCATTGAGTCACTAATGGTTTAGTTTCATGAACATTAGTTGATTTATTTGTATTGGTGTAGCCCTGAGTCACTTTCGGACCCAAGTATATATAGTGTACCAAACCTAATAAGCAGTTTTTGCCATTTTCAAGTTAGTATCGGAGCTAGACAGAGAAATCTCCAAAAACCCTACACTCGCCGCCAACCCACTGCTCTGCCAGAATTTCACCAGAATCTTGCCACCAACCCATGCTTCCGCTGCCCAGCTGTTATCCCACCGCGTGCCTGGATGCAAAACGCTAACTATGGCCGATTAAATGCGTGGATCCGGCATTGACCGGACTTGCAGCGTGTAGCCGCACCAAATTCACACTCATTCTGCCGGGAGACACCATACCAGGTGGTGGCGAGGGCCAGGACGAAGCCATCGACCATTTTTGTGGTCCCAGGCGCCTGTACGCAGTTCGCCGGAGCTGTACGCGCCGCTGCTGGAAATATTGCCAAAAAATAAAAATCTTCATTTTGAGCAGCTCGTTGCATCTATCATATTATTTTTCTATAATTTGGTGTTCTTTGATGGATATTGTTGTTTATAGCTTGATTTGGCATTGTGCATTGTTGATCATAGATTGTTGATGTTGTCTAGATTTGGTGTATCCAACTAGACGTGTAGTGGATTGGTTGGTATGAAATGGGAGGTGCGGCATGTTAAGACATTGATGGAGTGTTGTGTTTGTGATTGAGTTGTTTTTGGTAGATGTGGATATTGGTGTTTAGTTTGCTGATTACTGAGATTGCTTGTTGTACGTTATGGATGTTTGGATTGGTGTTGGTTGTGAATTGAATTGTTGTGTGAAGTATTGAAGGCCTGGTTATTATTGGTCTTCTTACTTGGTATTGTGATTGTGGTTGTGTACGATGACCGAAAAGAAAGGAGAGGAAGATGGATTGGAGGCTCTGGGTAAGCTCAGTCCTTAGTCCCTAACAACTTTGATTAGATCGGTTCAGGGGATGAGTGTGTCTCTTCCTACCGCCCGTGATGTGAGCATCCATGAAGAGGCTTGTACCTGTTTCCAGTGTAGAGAGATATGCCATTTGATGAGGTCTTGTCCTAGACCAAGGAGAGAGACAGAGTCTAGATGGAGCAGACATGGTCGTTGAGGTATGAGAGGTGGAGTTCGCGGTTGTGGACGTGGTTATTGCATACACCTAACTGTTGATGCCGAGGAGGATAACCTTGGAGACCTTAGCGATTGTCTACCCACCCTATCAGATGTGTCTGATAATGTTACTCATATTGCTCTACACTCATATGTGCGAGGCATGTATGATTCTCTTGCAGTTGCATTCTTTCCCACTGATGGCGCACGAGATTGGATCTGTGACTTTGGGGCATCTACACACATGACGGGATCTTCTAGGGAGTTCAACACCTATACTCCCTAAAAGTCTTGTCTATTGTTAAGGCTGTTGATGGTACTAATCGGGCAGTGGTTGGTAAGGGTACAGTGCGCTGCACTGACACTATGACATTGTCCAAAGTTTTGCATGCCTCTTCCTTTTCTGTAAACCTTCTCTCCATTAGTGCTCTTATTCTTCAACTCAATTGTTTTGTTATCTTTGACATTCAACAAATGATCTTCTTGGAGAAGGGTCTTGCCGGATTCTTAAGACTTGTACGTGGCATGATGGACTGTGGTACCCGGATCAAAAGGGCATGGCCTTAGCCCTTTCATTGATGATAGAGAAATATGATAGGGAGAAGAGGATCGTGACAGAGCTGTTGTTGCACCTTATATGCTTAAGTCATCCCTTGTTTTCCCTTATGAGCCGCTTGTATCTTCGATCTTTTGCGCAAGTCAGTAATGATTCATTGGTCTGTGATGCTTGTGAGTTGAGTAAGCATACCAAAAGCTCCTCTGTTAGCTCTGGACATAGTAATTCTCAAGTTTTTGATGTCATATGTTCTGATGTTTGGGGGCCTTGTTCGACTTCGACAGTTATTGGATATCGATATTTTGTAACTTTTATTGATTGTTGTTCCCGAGTTACTTGGTTATACCTGATGAAAAATAAGAGTGAGTTTTTTTACCTGTTTTATAGATTTTCATAGAGAGGTTGAGACTCAATTTAGTACAGTTGTGAAAGTTTTGAGGTCTGATAATGGCACGGAATACACGAACAAGTCATTTGGGGATTAGACACCAGACAACGTATCCCTACACACCAGAGCAAAATGGGGTGGCGGAAAGAAAGAATCGCCACCTTCTTGAGGTTGCGAGGCATGATGATTTCTATGAATATCCCCAAATATTTGTGGGGCAAATAGTTATGACAACAACTTATTTGATAAATTGGATCCCTCCCGAGTACTGGAGTGTAAATCTTGATTCCAAGTACTGACTGATACTAGAGGAAATGTGTTAGAGTTGCGGACATTCGATTGTGTGTGCTTTGTTAAAGATAATCGGCCCTAAGTCGGTAAGTTGGATCCAAGAGCTGTGAAATGTGTTTTTCTGGGTTACTCATCTACCAAAAGGGGCATGTTTGTTGGAGTCTGGTCGAACGCCGACCGTTTATGAGTTTGGATGTCACATTTAGAGAATTTGAGCATTATTTCACCCAAGGGGAACCTTCATCATTCCAAGACTCACCTCAGGTTGATCGGCAAAAGGGAAAGAGTGACATGAAAGGAGAGTCATTGACAGTAAGTGGGGGTGTATGGTGAGAGGGGGGATAGTGGCATGAGAGGTGAGCCACATATAGTGACTGTAGGGACAATTCCATGTCCTTGCTCAGTTCGAGACATAGGGTGTGAGGAGATGAGTTTGATTTATATTGATACTCCAGAGCTGCATAACATGTACCGCAGGAGAGGAGATGTGTTGCCTGTTCCATGTTCCGATTCTTGAGCAACCCTGACTCCGGAGACATCTACACCAGCCACTGCTATACACTCAGCACCCACATGTGATATTATTCCTTTCCATACTTCTACTAACATTGTTCCTTCTTCTTTCCCCTTACCGGTGAGGCTAGCCACCCGTGTTAATGTTGGTGTTCCACCTGATCGGTATGGATATCCACATAATATTGCCAATCACATATCTTACTCTCACATATCACCTAACCACGAGGTTTTTATTGCTTATTTGAATAATGTCTTTGCGCCTAAATGTTGGCAGATTGCAAAGAGGGATCCTAAGTGGAGAGTTGCTATGATAGAGGAATTGGAAGCTCTTGTGAAGAATGGGACTTTGGAGCTTGTACCACTGCTACCTAAGAAGAAGATTATTGGATGCAAGTGTGTGTTTACTGTGAAACAAAACCCAGAGAGAGCAGTGAAGAGATATAAGGCCCGAATGGTGACAAAGGGTTACAGCCAGACTTATGGCATTGATTATGATGAAACCTTTGTACCAATCGCCAAGATGAGCACAGTCAGGATCTTAGTCTCCATAGCAGCAAACAAAGATAGAGCCTACATCAGCTTGGCATGAAAAATGCATTTCTTCATGGTGACTTACTCCAGGAGGTATACATGGAGATCCCTCCAAAATTCGGCATTGGTCAGACAGTGAGAAAAGTTTGCCTTGACAGATTCAGGAAGGCTATGGTGGGCATGGACTATCAATAGACCAACGCCGACGTACTATCTTTGTGAGATATACTGGAGATCATATCACGATGTTGGCTGTTTATGTGGATGACATGATTATTATAGGAGATTATGAGATGGAAATAGCAGAGCTAAAGGTGAAATTGGGCAAGGAGTTCGAGGTAAAGAATTTGAGAAAGATGAAATACTTCCTTGAGATCGAAATAGCTCGAGGACCAGAGGGGATAGTGCTATCACAAAGGAAGCATGTCTTGGATTTGCTCACGGAGACAAGCATGCTAGGTTGTAAACCTGTCAGGGTACCTATCGAGTAGAAGGTGAATGTTAGTGTTGATGCTGGTGAGCCGGTGGATAGAGAGAGATATTAGAGATTAGTTGGACGGCTAATATACCTGAGCAACACCCGACCTGACATCTCATTTGCTATTGTGTGGCGAGCAGATATATGCATGACCCGAGAAAGGGCCACATGGATGCGGTGTATCAGATTCTGAGATACTTGAAGAGTGCACCAGGAAAGGGCTTGATCTTTGGGAAAACTGGGCATATAAGCATTGAGGGATATTATGATTCAGATTGGGCTAGTTGTGCTAATGACAAGAAGTCCACATATGGATACTGCATGTTTTTAGGAGCGAATCTTGTCTCCTGGATGAGTAAGAAACAATCAGTTGTTTCCCGTTCTACGTCTGAGGCAGAGTACAAAGTTATTGCCCTGAGTGTTGCTGAGATGATGTGGTTGAGGTCCTTATTGATAGAGTTGAAGATGTACGAGGGAGCACAAATGCAGGTGTGGTGTGATAGCAGGTCAGCTATTAGTATTGCCAATAACCAGATCAAACATGACATAACCAAGCATGTGGAGATTGACATATTCTTTATCAAAGAGAAGCTGACCAGTGGGCTTCTGGAGTTGAGACATGTGGTTACTAAAGAGTAGACTGCTGACTGTCTCACCAAGGGCCTTAGTGCGATAGACTTAGATAGGCTTTGTAACAACATGGGCTTGATTGATATTTTTCGCCCATCTTGAGGGGGAGTGTTGGTTTATTTGTATTGGTGTAGACTTGGGCCACTTTTGGGTCCCAAGTGTATATAGTGTACCAAACCTAATGAGAAGTAGTTTTTGACATTTTCAAGTACATACTACTATAGGCACGAGACTGAATTCTCATCTCATATGGATTTTCTTACTCGAAGGTTACTTTAGGAGTGTCCATTGATATAATTATTGTGTATACATTATCCTTCACTCAAGGTTTACAAATAAGTCTAGGTCCAATATCCGTTAACCCACCTAAATGTATATTGCGTCACAATTACCATTTATTCTCTATTTAACAAATTAATTCGATAAATCTTTGTTCATGGATGAGCCCCCACGTTCAAGTACCAAATAAACCCCTCATGGGAGCCATAATTCATCGGTCGCCTTGAAGAGTATGACAAGGGTGTGAATTCTATCTTTTACCTAGGATTCCCGATAATATATTTTACTCAGCTTCCAAGATGAAAGGGATTCAAATAGTGCAATTGCAACGAGGTCTTGTTGATCAAGTTAAAGAATCAAACTTCATAAATAGAATCTCTTATGGCACTCAAGATTCAGATAGCTGATACATGATTGTCTGTGATATGAGTTTCTTTGGATAACGAAGATTAAAGATATCATTATCACATTTGGGTCAGTCCTATGTAGAAACGTGTCTCCATATATAAGAGTTTCCATCTACGTGATACTACACCAAGAACCTAGATCAGTCACTTCCTTCACAAGGATTTTTGGACAACTCAAATGGTCATAGAAAGTCTTGATATCCAAACTTAGATATTTTCAGAAATACACCATATACTCGGTTTTAGATTGCAAATCTTGAAGTACGATCCCCACAAGACGCCTCTTGTTGTACTGTTAAGATACATGTATTACAATCATGAAATTGTATTGATGTTTGATTTGATATCCAACACATAATATAAAAAAAATAACACAAATATAAATTCCATTCAATACTTGAGAATAGCTTTCATTGCAATCCAAAGTTCTATACCAAGATTTGATTGATAGAGACAGTATGCCTACAACATAGCAGATGTCAGACCTAGTGCACAACATGATATACATAAGGCTTCCCACATCCGAAGCATTGGGCACATCTCATGTCCTCTTCCTCTTGAGGAGTCTTTGGATATTGCTTCTTCGAAAGGGCAACTTCATGTCTAGAAGGGAGGGTTTTCCCTCTTGGATTTTTTTTCTCTTATTGATGGAAACTATTTTGTCTATATTAGATGTTTAAGACATTGCTAACATCCTTCTTGTGATCCCTAATCACTTGGATCGTAAGAATGTAACTAGACTTTCCCAAATCTTTCATTTGGAACTAGCTGGCTAGCTGCTTCCTTACTTCTGCAATCTCCCTACATTGTTGTCAATGAGTAAGATGCCATTCATGTAAAGAACTAAGAAAACTAACTAAACTACAATGCACATGGTTTATATCACTCTGATTAAAATCGTATGACTTGATTTTCTCATCAAATCTTGTGTTCCAATATCTAGAAGCTTGTTTCGATCCTTATATGGATCTTTACAACTTGCAACCCTTTTGCTTTGATATTTTCAGAGGCCTCAAACTCTCCCATCATACTTCCTTCCAACCACTTTATATCCTTCGTCGATAATTCAAAAATAATGTTCCCTACATGCTTTTGTTTCCTGTGGAATGTGTTTTTGTGGCTTCACATGCTTTTTCTGTTTACCCAAGCAAGAGTAGTTCTTGCCTGTAGGGGTGAGCAAAATTACTGTATACCAAAAACCGACAGGAACTGTTACCAAAAACTGAACATTTTTGCGGGCTTTTGATAATACGGCTTGGTTTTGGTTCCCACAAGCCGTTGCCAAAAATGCATGATTCAGGTTTTGATAATACAATTCTGTATCGGTTTTAAACCCAATTTATTTATTTTTTTATATTTTTTTAATACAAAATGACATCATTTTTTGTCATTTAGACAAAAATGACGTTGTTAATATTGTATGAAATGAAAGAAGTCCTAATTTTCTGTCTTAACAATTTTTTGCGATTCCTTTCCTCATTTTCTAAACCCTCGCCTACTTAAACCTGACGCGATCCTCCTGGTGGTCGGTTCCTCTTTGTCGTCATCTTCCATGTGAATTTTTGTCCTTCATTTGGTAATTTCTTTTTTTTTCAAGTGTTTTTTGTGTTGCTCCGCTTCAACTTCTTCCCAGCAAAATTCCGTCTTATGTGGTTGATTAAATGTCTGACTGAAACTTTGGTGAGAACATGACTTCTCTTCCATTAGTTGTTTACATTCCCCTCCACTCTTTTGGTTGATGAATGTATACATACATTGGAACTATGTATGTTTGCTATCGTCTATGCTTGTCTAAGATGATTCCTAGCTCAACGGTCTGTGGTTCTATGTGATGTTTCCTGTTTTCGTATATGGATATCTTAGTTGCAAGTACAAATGAACTTTATATGCAAGAGAGGCATGGACCTAACTTAAAATGTCATGTTCAAAGAATTCAATTTTATTGTCATTTTATGAAATTTATATGCAAGAGAGACATGGATCTAAGTTAAAATGTCATGTTCAAAGAATCAATTTTATTATCATTTTATGTTTTGGCTTTTCCTGGTGCATATACATGGAATTCATTACTTTATTAGACGAATATCATTAGGAGAGGTGAAGCAGGCCCTAAGCAAAATGGAAAGGGTAAAAGCGATGGGGAGGGATCAGATATTGATTGAGGTGTGAAATTATTTAGGAGAAATTGGGGTGCAATCGCTCACAACTCTTTTTAACATCATTCTACGGACAGGAAAGATGTCAAGAGAGTGGAGAATTAGCATAGTGGGACCGCTCTATAAGAACCAGGGGGACGTGCAACATTGTGGTAATTATACTATGAAATTGTGGGATAAAGTTACTGAACGCGAATTGCGAATAGAAGTACAAGTGAAGGAGAACCAATTCAAATTTATGCCCAGGCGATTGACGATCAAAGCAATCCATCTCCTCATATGGCTTATGGAGAAATATAGAGAATGTAAGCGGAGTCTACATATGGCCTTCATAGACTTAGGGAATGTGTATAATACTGTACCGAGAGGGGTGATTTGAGAGTGTTAAGAAATCAAGAGGGTTCCGTGGATGTATGTGAGGGCTATAAAGAATATGTACAAAAATGCGAAGACTAGTGTATAAACCCCAATAGGTGAAACAGAGTACTTCCCGGTGGAGATAAGGTTGCACCAAGGCTCAGCACTGAGTCCATTCTTTTTTTGCAGTTATTATGGATGTACTCTCCAGAGACATAAGATGAAGTACAATTATATATATGCTATTCGTAAATGACATTGTTTTAGTGAAAGAGACGAAGTAGAAGGTTAACGCTAAGTTTGAGCGTTGGAGAGAAATGTTAGAGGCCAAGGGAAAACGCTTGAGTCGCTTGAAGACTAAGTACATGACATGCAATTTTGCTGATGAGACGGAGGAAGGTGGAATGAAAGTTATGATTGCGAACTAAATATTCCCACAAAAGGATAATGTCAAATATTTAGGTTGTCATATAAAAGGATGGAGGTGTTGAAGGTGACGCTATCCATCACATCAAGGCTTGATTGGCGAAATGAAGATCAACTATTGGAGTGCTATGTGATAAAAAAATTTCACTAAAGTTGAAGAATATTTTTTATAGGATTGTGATAAGATCGATCATGCTGTATGGGTCAAAGTGTTGGGCAATGAGACAATTGCATGTGCAAAAATTTGAAAGTGCATAGATGAGAATGTTATGATGAATGTGTAGTTATATGCGACTAGGTAAGATCTCAAATGTAGTTTTTAGGGGTTAGTTGAAGATCACATCTATCAGCGACAAGTTGAGAAAGTGGAGATTGCGATGGTTTGGAATGTACATAGAAGGCGTGTCATTGAGCTAGTCAAGCAAGTTGAAGGGAGGAGAGGGATAGGGAGACCTAGGAGGAGGAAAAAATTGATTAGATTTAGCGGAACTGGATCTCTCTGAGGACATGACCTCTGATAGAACGAGTTGAAAATGTCAAATTACGATTAGAAATAGAAATTTATGCATGTCGTACTTGCCCTTGGGCAAGCTGTGATAGCTAGAGTAAACTAAAGGGTACATTGTTGGTATTTTGTTTACAAGAGATTTTCTTAGTCAATGTAAGTTTTATCCTTGTGCATATTTCATAAACTTTCAAAAAATTTAAAGTTTTTCTCTTTCCAAAAATGTTAAAGTTTTTTCGAGCTAGAGTTCTCTACGGAAAGAGTATTCTTCTCTCGTTTGAGATAGGGATACAACTATGCACATTTCACCCCCAAGACCCTATTTACGGATGAGATTTACTGGGTATGTTTGGTTGTTTGATATAATATTATGAGAGTTGTATTTATCATGTTGTCTGTTGCTTCCCATTTTCTTCAAAATTTTATATGAAGAGAACATTGTGTTTAATGTAATGGATTTAGATTACAAAGATTTTTTTTATTGGTTTTGTATTTTGTGAAGAGCACTTATTGGAGAATTATAGAAAAAAAATGAATTATCAAAAGAAAAATCTAATGAGGGTTTTCTACTGTGAAAAATGAAAGAATCTCCTCGTTGATGCCATACCCAATCTCCCATAGGAAGTAAAACTAGAAAATTACCTAACCTAACAACCTTATTTGCATATTTCTACATAATACAATTTGATCAAACGAAAAATTGACAAATGCCCCCTTCAACCCCCCTCCCTCCATCTACTACATTTCCCAACTTTCATCCGATATTACTTGCTGCCATTATTTGTCACGACTTCTTAGTCTTGATTGTTAGATTAAGAAACCAAGGATTTGTTCTTTATAGTAAAAAACAACATCCTACAAAATCAGGACTTTAGATCTAATTTTATTCTATAAAAGGATATGTACACAAACATTGTAAAAATACAATTCAATAGAAAAGAAAGAACAATTCTTTCATAGAATCCTCACAATTTAGGTATTTATACTACTTTCGCTCAATATGGTATCAGAGAAGGTGATCAATCCGGATATTTCATCAAAGTTACTCATCACATACACAAAAGGGGGTGATACCTACGACAATACCACCGTTGGGAGACCAAAAATTGAGTCTTGACTAGGCGAATTTGTCAGTATAGTTTGCCAACCTTCTCAAACAAATGCAGCCTACTCAAAGTCTAGTTGTGATCAGCACCAAGCTCATATATCAAAACTATTCTCTTTGGTCTCGCCTTATGCAAGTTGCTATCGGTGGTCGAGGACATCTTCGCCACCTGACGGGCGAACCCCCAGCCCCTGCCAAAGAAGGCGCCGAATATTCAACTTGGGAGCAAACCGATCTGGCAATTTGCTCATGGATATTAGACAATATCAGCAATGATATTGCCAACAAATTCGCAAAATATCCTTCTGCAAAAGAATTATGGATCGGATTGGAAACAATTTTCAATAATGGATCAGATTCTCTTCAAATCTATGATCTAACTACTCAGGCAAACAGTTTCAGATAGGGAACTGGGACTCTAGAATAAGTATTCAGCGTCCTAAACCGAATAAGGCGAGAGATCGATAGAAGGGACCCGAATCCTATGACTTGTGCCAAAGATATTGCAGAATTCCAGCGGAGGGGCAAAATACTTTCCTATTCCAATTTTTTGCGCCGATTAACAGTGAATTCGACAATGTTAAGAGGGCTTGTTAAAAATATTGCCACTCCCGACGGTGGATACGCCGTATGCCACCCTACGGCAGGAGGCCGCGCGAAGGAACATTTTGAACGCTTCAGCCGCGGATGGACATCTCACGAGTACTATCGGTGTCATTTTTTTCTAGTAAATTCGGTCAAATTCGGCCAAGCCAAACTCATCATTCCGGGGAGGTGATTTTGACCGGAGTAAACTGTGGTGCGAGGAGTGCCAGAAGAAGGGCCACTCGACTGAGAAGTGTTGGAAGCGGGTTGGTTATCCCGACAAACGCGACAAGGGATGGAGAGGCATGGCGGCAAGCACCATGGCAACTCAGATTGGGTCGCACCTCACGGAGACAAGTAGAATGGCATCGGTAGCACCAGATTAAGAGGAATCATGGTGGGAGCGGCGAGAAATTCGAGCGAGCGATTGCAGATATCCGACACACACACCAAGGGACAAAAACCTATGGAAGCAAGCACAGTGGGCAACCCAATCTAGGTCACACCTCACTGATCAGTATGGAGGCGGAAACACCGGAGTTGGAGGAACCACGGTGAGTGCAGCGAGAAAATCGATCGTGCAATCGGATTTCTCGATAGAGAAGACTCATTTTCCAGATTTATATGGAACACCTATGCCATTTTTTCCCCTGAACTCATCTGGTAAAAACACCATTACGCCCCTATTTTTCTCTAATTTACAATCGTGCCATGACATTTTCTAGGAATCAAAGATACGACCCACGGATTCTTGAAAATCGTAGATACATCCCACAGAATTTTTGGAATTGCAGATACACCCCAGGATTTCTCTAAAACTACATACCGCGCTCCAAACTTTGCAAAAATTGCAAAGTGAGCCCCGAACTCTACTAGAACTACAAAATGCGCCCCGAACTCTGCTGAAATCACACAGTGCGACCGTGAAGTCTGGAAAATCTCCGGATAGTCCCTGTATTTCTAATCCACGATACTTTCCACCTAGATGTTTTGATTTGGCAACCTTGAATCAACCACAGTATAGCATACATTACACAAGTACCCCAGCTACACAAAAATGACAATTGAATCCTTGATTGTGGGGCTACTGATACAATGACTTATGATGCCACTGATTTTACTTCATCTTCCACACCACGGAAGTCCAAGTTCCAAAGATTCAAAACGGCCAATAAAACATGGAACGCTCCCTCCGATGAATGATTGTTTGTTCTTGCTTGATTTCTGGAGGACTAACGCCCTCTTGCTTGTCTTATCTTGTGTGGCAACACTGCTTTAGCCAATCAATCCTCCTCCTCATATAGACAGCTAATGGAGGAGTATCCACAGTTCAGGGGGCCGGCTCTATCGAGCTATCCCCAACTTTTAAACTCAAGAACTGTCTATTCATTCCATCACTTTCATGCAAATTCTTGTCTGCTAGTCATGTTTTCAATGAGTTAAATTGCATGGTTGTGATGTACCCTTCATTCTGTCTTATCCAGGATATCCGGACGGGGAAGAACATTAGGCGTGGCACTGAGCACGAGGGCCTATACTATGTGGATAAAATCATATGATAAGGATCTACTGCAGTGGCACATCTGAAGATAGATCATAAGATTCAACTTTGGCATCAACAATTGGGTCACCCATCGGCTGGGTATCTGAAAATTTTATTCTCAAAACTTTTTTCTCATCAGAATAATTTTTCTTGTGAGACATGTATTTTGGCTAAGAGTCATAGACAATCATATCCTGCTACAAATATTCATATGAACTCTGCATTTAGCCTACTGCATTCTGATGTGTGGGGACATGTCCAAAATTCTTCTAGTAGTTTATTCAAGTATGTTGTCCTTTTCATAGATGATTGCACCCGAATGACTTGGGTTTATTTTCTAAAAAATAAATCTAATGTTTTTCAAAAATTCCAGAACTTTTATACCTTGATATCCACTCAGTTTAAATGTCAGGTCCAAACCTTTTGATCCAATAAGTGTGTGTGTGTGTGTGTGTGTTGAATACAACCATGAATGATTTTTTCCAGGAAAAATGGATTATTCATCAAACCTCATGTTCTCAAACACCTCAGCAAAATTGTGTAGCCGAAAGAAAGAATCGCATCATCCTCGAAGTCACTCGAGCTTTAATGATCGACTCGCATGTCCCCCATTCTCTATGGATGGAAGTCATAGCCACGACTATGTACCTATTAAATTGTCTTCCTACACGGATCCTAGGTCTTCTAGGTCTTAAGACACCACTACAACTCTTTCTGATTTACTCAAAATTCCACCTGCCTTCACTCTACAACCACATGTCTTTGGAAGCTCTGTTTTTGTCCACATATCCAAAACAGACCGTACTAAACTAGATCCCTGTTCTTTAAAATGTGTGTTTGTTGTCTATGGAATCAATCAAAAAGGGTATCGATGCTACCATCCTGGATCTTGGAGGATGTATACGACCATGGATTGCAACTTTCTGGAAACAAAATTTTATTATCATAAACAGAGGGAGCCCCTACAATCTTATCCATTGGATTGGTTACTATATTTGTGTGGATCATCAGCCATGCAAACATCTTCCCCTACAGCAGTCACCTCTTGAGAACAAGTGGTCATACCTAAAGACTACCCGACTCAGTGCCCCTCGCCCATAACTTCACCGCTCCCTGATATTGAGGTATCTTCTTCACTCATATCCACTCCTGATGTTACTCACCATGAATAGGAAGCAACACAATAGGAATAGGGATGGTATATGCTACCTCCACGACATACTCGCGGAATTTCAAGGAAGAAATACGAGCCTGCGCATGTCCCAAGGTCTCCTGCATACCCTATGGCTAATCATGTTAGGGGGAGTCTCACTATAGAAGCTCAGACATTCTTAGCCTCAGTATATGCTACAAATATTCCGCGTACTGTGACTGAAGCGCAGGAACACACAAAATGAAGAAAGGCTATGGAAGATTAAATGCGTGCACTCGAGAAAAATGGTACATGGGAAACATGTACCATTCCATCCAACAAAAGACAAGTGGGTTGCTGATGGGTGTTTACAATCAAACATCAAAGCAAATGGCACGATTGAACGATATAAGGCATGACTAGTGGCCAAAGGTTACACACAAACAGATGGAGTGGATTCTGCTGAGACCTTCTCTCCTGTAGCCAAACTTGATACCATCAGGGTCTTATTATGTCGCTGCAAATCTTGATTGACCTTTGCATCAGTTTGATGTAAAGAATGCATTTCTTCATGGAGATATGCAAGAAGAAGTATACACACCAGGATCCTCTGAGACCTTCAAGAAAGGACAATGATGTAGACTAGCATTATATGGCCTCAAATAGTCCCAGCACTACTGGTTCAGGAGATTTACTATGGCAATGAAGAAATATAGTTATATACAGAGCAATTCTGATCATACGTTATTCCAAAGAAGAAAAAGAATCCGATTACTTGTCTAATCATTTATGTTGAAGATATGATTATCGCAGGTAACGATGAGGAAGAAATCCGAGAACTTGGGTTGAATCTATTTCAAGAATTTGAGATGAAGGATCTAGAGAGACTGAAATATGTTCTAGGAATTGAAGTTTTGTGATAGAAGCATGGAATTTTCATTTCTCAAATAAAATATATCATTGACCTACTAGCAGAGACAGGTCTACTGGACTACAAATCGGCTGAGACACCCATAATAGTCAATCAAAAGCTACAAGTTGATGAAAGGGGCAAACCTACTGATCGTGAAAGATATCAACGGTTAGTAGGGAAGCTTATACATCTTTCTCATACCAGACCCAATATAGCCTATGCAGTCAGCATTGTAAGCTAGTTTAAGCATAAACCTCAGACAGATCATATGGAAACAGTCATGAGGATAGTTCGGTATCTCAAAGGAATATCCCAGAAAGGAGTCATATTCTGAAAAAATGGCCATCTTGATCTTAAGGGATACACTAATGCAGACTGGGCTGGAAATCCTGTAGACCAACGATCTACGTCAGGATACTTTATGATAGTTGGAGGAAACCTGGTTACCTGGAAAAGTAAGAAGCAAAAGGTGATAGCTTTGTCAAGTGCAGAAGCAGAATTTAGAGGAATTGCTTGAGGACTGTCCGAGGTACTATGGTTAATAAAACTCCTAGATGAGATTGGATTTCCAGTAAATGGAGTATGCCCCCTGAAATGTGACAATAAAGCAGCCATAATCATATTAGGGAACCTGGTACAGCATGACCGAACAAAACATATTGAAGTGGATTGACACTTCATCAAAGAAAAACTGAAGAGTGGGGTGATCAGCCTACCGTTTGTCAGATCAGAAGACCATCTAGCTGATATTTTGACCAAAGCAGTCTCAGGTCGATCACTTCAAGATACACTTTGCAAGTTGGGTGTCTTAGACCCGATGAACCAACTTGAGAAGGGGTGTTAGAATAAGAAAATCAGGGATTTGTTCTTATATTCAAAGACAACATCCCACAAAATCAAGACAAAATCATGACTTTAGATCGAATTTTGTTCTATGAAAGGATATGTACACAAACATTGTAAAAATACAATTCATTAGAAAAGAAAGAAAAATTCTTTCATAGAATCCTCACTATTCAGGTATTTATTGATACAACCCAAGTTGAACCCAAGCCCAAACAAGACGTCCACAACCCAAAGGATGGAGAGGAGAAACTCATGATGTCCATTGAAGGTTGAAATGAACTCGAGAAGGCCATGAAGTCCGCCAAACAACATAGTCCACTAATTATTCCCAATGAGACTAATATAAGGATCAGGGATAAGAAATTCAAAGAGGCCCTAAATGGAAAGCTCAAAGAAATGTGGTATGAAGATATGACATTTGGAATTTCTGGAGCTCACGGCCAAAAAATGTCAAATGGGCCCCGTGACCCAATTGAGAAGACCCGGGCAATTATGGTTTAATGTCTAGCCTAAGAGAGGAAGTCCAATGCCCAATCTATCATGAATAAAGAGCTAAAAACGTGGAGGAAAGAGGAGGAAGGAGAAAATTGAAAAAAAAAAGTTCCTACAATTTAAGGATTTTGTCTCCTTAGTTAAGAAAAGGTGTTTCCTATACAACCAACACTCCTTTGTCTATTCAATAAACTTCCTTACAAGACCAAGACTCTTTAGGAAGCCACAAAACACGTGGCCTAACTTTTCTTCATAGCTAATGACATGTTTTTGATCCAATTTCTATCATTAATTAGTTTCATAGTTACTTTAAAATTCTCTTATTAATGTTGCACGAATTTTATTCAAATTATAGGATTATCTATGCCTATATAAAGTCCTTGACATACTTTGTATTGACACATAAGTTTTGAATTAAGTTTTGTGATATTAGTATTCTCTTTTGGTTTTAAACCTTCTTCGATTTATCTTTTCTCTTTTTGAGTTAAGTGACATCGTGTTCTTTTGGACTTATCATTTGATTCTTTGTTGGTAATTCAATACCTTCAAGGGGTCATTTGTGGCGTCTTTGTTCCTACAAAAATTGTGACTTTCGTTGGTTGGACACATGGTGTTCTTAAGGCGTTAGAAACAATAAATTCGTTCGTGTTTTTTTTCTTAAAGTATCGAAATAGTTATGGAGTCTTGTCACAAGTTAAGCAAGGATTCATATCATTTATACTATTTCCGCTCAATATTGATCAGTGTAGAAGCTGCACAATCTGGTAAAACAGTTCTTCCAAACATAAAATGTGGGGAATGCCATCGTGTACTTCCCTACAGCAGGCGTCCATCTATTCTTTCTCCACCAATGCCGCCTCCTTCTCCAGCATATAACTACTGTACACCACCACCAAGGTTTGTATATGTAAGCAGGCTGAGTCCGCCACCTCCAGAGAGGTTCATTTATGCTACTGGGGCTCCTGAAAACTTGAATCAAAGAGATGATCCATCTGGTTTGAAGATATATTACAGTGTGGGAGAGGAGCATTCAATGAACATATGGATCATGTCTCTGATAGTAGGGTGCTTGTGCTTGGCGCTCCATGTACTTTTCCTTTCATTCGCATAGTTGGTTACTTGATGTTTATTTTTAAAAATATGAATCAGATATCGAGGTAACAGATGCTTTGCAATGGCTGTTGGAAGGTTTTGTTTGAGGCAACAAGCCTTATTCATTCTAATCACTATTTTATGTTATTTGCAACTCCAATCTGTATGTAAAGTAGTGTGGGAAGTTGTAGGCTATAGAACGGTCTAAATCAAAAGAATGAATCTAATGAAGAATGAATATTCAATACCTGATTGATGTGGAAGCGTATATGGATTGTAATATACTGGTATGAATTAATCACGTTGAAGGGGCTATAAAAGTCCCTTTGGAATCCACAAACCAAACCTTCTCCCTGAGGGTGATTGGGAATAAGCCGAAAGAAAACTTATATTTTTCTGAGTTCTCAATGCATGAGAGTTGTGAGAGTCGTCTATATTAATCTCTGTAGGCACGTAGCCTTTATATAAGGATTTAACTGGGTAGTTAGACGTGCTTGTGGTTAAATAGGCTTTAGGTTTAATTAATTAAATGAATTAATTAATATTAATCCAACAGCTCCCACTCGGCCTTGTAGGTCGTATTATCCCACGTCTTTAACACACGTAAACACTCGGCCACATAGATCATATATTGCCATGCGTCTAACTTGTAAGTTTCCTCTTGTTTCATACGAGAAGTGATTCGTGCGACCTTGTTCTAACTAGTAGTGTCATATTAAGTTATCACCTAACTAACATGACAATTTCAAAAGTTGACTGTACCCCAAATCCTCTCTGTATCACTGATAGCTACGTATACCTTAAGCTATATTATATTTGATTACATACGAAATGTAATCGCCGGCCGGCAAATATTTGGTGAGCAGGACAGATTGTTCCTTATGGCTAATGACTATTCATGTTGATTCGACTGCT
>JAOWBN010178173.1:0-17506 GCA_028565015.1 Pinguicula moranensis
GGTGGCGGAGATGCGTATGCTAAGATGGATGTGTGGTTGTACGAGATTAGATAGGATTCCGAATGGGATCTTTATGGTGTTACATCCATCAGCGCCAAGCTGAGATTGAGATGGTTTGGACATGTACGCAGGAGATATGTCGACGAGCCCGTTAGGAGAGTTGAAGGGCTCCAAGTTAAAGGTAGGCGGGGAAGAGGGAGACCTAGGAGAACGTGGGAGGAGCAAGTTCGATTAGATTTATGGTTTATAGGGTTTAGCGAGATTGGACCTATCTGAGGACATGACCTCTAATAGGACGAGTTGGAGACGTCGTATTACGGTTAGGGAGATATAAAACTATATAGGATATGCAACGATGATTGGATTTTGGATAGATGGAGGTAGGATAGACTATTGGTGGGATGGTACTTGTTTATTTACTTATTTATACCGGCATGTATTTATTTATTAATTTATTTATCCATGTCTGAATTTATTTATTTATTTATTTTCTATTTTTATTTATTTATTATTATTATTATTTTCTCTCACGAGTTGGGGTATCCATGGAAACAGTCTTCTCATCTCTTTTGAGAGGTGGGGGTATGACTGCGTACATCTCACCCTCCCCGGACCCTGCCTAAGGACGGGATTTTACTGGGTATGTTTGGTTTGGTTTACCAAACACTCAAAAATTACAAAATTAAAAGGAGAAAAAAAAACCTATAAGGTACAAAACAGACCGACATACTTGTTGTGCGGGATAAATGCATGAGCAAATCTATTAATGGTGGAATAAGGTAGCGCCCTCTTTTAAAAAAAATATCCCTAAAAAAGAATTTCAACCCTAGATAAATGAGTCTCTATATCTCTACTTTTAGTAGAAAATAATAATAAAAATCTCAAAATTTGAATCATTGCGTGTTAATTATGGAATGGTAGTTAAAGCTTTTTTATAACCATGTTATCCGGAACTATTTATGTCCCGACTAATCTATGGAATTTATGCAAAGGTTTCTTCCACATGATCAAACCAAGTAAAGCTCGGCCATATAGTCTGCGGGCATAGCCCCAAAAATTGTTTGGTTCAGTATAGATTAAACTATTGACCTCATCCTCCTTGACTTTTAAGTTAATTCCTCCACCATATAAAATTGTATCCAGCATTTAAGGATTGGTATTGTTGATGATTACTCTACTGTAGATCAGCAGCTAATAGCCCTTGTTGACAATCATCTTGCAAACCAGCAGCCAAATCTTCAGCCCCAACATTTGACCTCTTGGCCTCCACAAGAATTCAACAATTGCAGCAGGAATTCAGAAATCCAGCAGCCAGCAGCCCTTGTTGACAATCATCTTGCAAACCAGCAGCCAAATCTTCATCCGCAACATTTGACCTCTTGGTCTCCACAAGAATTCAGCAATTGCAGCAGCAATCCAGCAATCCAGAAATCCTGCAGCAAATCTAGCAGGAAATCTGTACGCATGTAGAAAAAGATTAGTTTCATAGTTTGCCTGTAAAACAGAATATAAGAACAGAACAAATGCAAACTTGAAGAAGAATGGAATTCTATGTTTCATTTCTACCATAATTTCTTACTGCAAGCTCACTACTCTCACACACTTGCACCACATTAAAAATTCAGAATCACTCAAACAACTCAAACGTTTAAAGCTCAAACGTTCTCAAGGTATCAGAGCCTTCACTATGGCTTAGAATGCTTTGGTCAGTTTGTTTCTCATTTTTCCCAAACTTTCTACATCTTTTCTAACACCTCTTATTCCTATTTCCTAGTTCTCTACTCTGTATTACAATTCCACTCTTAAAACTTCACTCATCTTCCTCATATTCATCTCTCTGTTTCAGTCTGTTATCACTAATCAATCCACTCTACACCTGCAAATTATACATTTTGTTTTCTTCTCACAACTCAATGGCTCTACAGCAAGCACCAAATACTGCTCCTATTTTTTCCCTATCTTACGCAGAATTTTCACATCTAATTACAATCAAACTGACAGCAAGCAACTACTTGTTTTGGAAAAACCAAGTTAGTACCTTGTTGCAAAGCCACAAACTTTTGGGGTACGTTAATGGCAGCATCTCGGAGCCTTCGATCACAAATCCTGCAGATTCTACAAAAGCTAATCCAGAACATATTCAATTGAGAGAAATTGATAGCATGTTGTACTCTCTACTAATATCCACTTTTACCGACGAAGCGCACGACATAGTTGTTGGAAAGAAGATCGTTCACGCTGTATGGTCCGTACTGGAATTGAATACAACCAAACTGGTATCTCACACGAGCTTGGTTTTCGTGATGAGTTACAACAACTGTAGCGGGGGCACCTCCCTGTCAGAGACTATGCACGAAAATTTCTCATCATTTGTGATCACCTTGCTACACTAGGACGTTCAGTTGCTCATTTAGACCAGAGTCATTGGTTTATCAGAGGGCTTGGCCCTGATTTTACAACCTTTCTCCAATTCTCAAATGTTGCAAGATCCTCTGCCGACAGTACGCGATATCATCCCTCGCGCAAATGTTTTTTCCGTCCCTTCAAAATCGAATGGTGCCAAGTGTTTCTATCCCTACTCTAGCTTTTACTGCCTCAGTCGGATATCATACCATGCCAGTACCTATTACATCTCCTTCATCCAATGAAATCCCTAACATTTTGTTAGTTAATGACCTAGAGCATCAATCAGTTGATGGTACACTTGTTAATTTCTTGTATACTGAATGATGTATATCATTTTGTTTCTTGAGTTTTGTATATATTCTGGATCATTTGGTTTGAGGACTCGAATTGTGAAACCCCATGAATTAATCAAAACTCTAAATTAGTCCCTAGTCTCAAGTCATTAGCAAATGAACAACTAGATGACTATATGGACTAACATGTGGATTAATGTATGATCATGTTTCATAGATTATTGATACGGGGTATCTATTTAATCACATGAAATATGACTGTATGGGGTACATGAGTATTGGACTTGACCTATATTGACTTGCTATATGGATTGCGTTTGTGTCACCAGCAAAGTCATATAGTCTTAATTCAGTTATCTGGGATATTCATAATTCTGGGTAATGAAAGAAAGTAATTAATGGTTAAGGATGACACATTCCTACGCTTGACATTAATTATTGGATATTAAGAGATGAAAGAATTAATATTAAATGAGAGTAAAGGATCACGATTTGTCCGTATTAGATCGGAACATAATGCATTGCTAGATGCCGCGTATAAATTAATGAGATTAATTTATTGTCGATCTAGATATGGATCCTACTGGATCGCTCCATTTGACGAACTGAAGCATACGGAATCAATTATGTGAACGGATTGAAATCAGGACGAGACAAATTAATTAGGATTAATTAATTCAATAATCCGAATACGAGAAAATGGCTATTGGGCTCGATTTGATTGAGCCTAACACATGAAGGATGAAAAAATGGGCTCGAATTAATTCGAGCCCAACATGAATCAATTAAATTGGGCCATTAGGCCCAATGACTTATATATATAATACGTGAAATGAGATTTTACGTGTTGGAGAAGTTTTATGTCATCGTTTCTTCTCGAACTGTCTCAACCGAACGAGAACTCGAGCCGTGTTGTCGTCGCTGTGGTGGCCGACCACTAACGAGGTCTAGCAGCCTCTCTTCACCTCGTCAGGGAGTGCTCTTGGTAGAGGTTTTCTGGTTTGGGAGCTATCATGACAAACCCTTCACGGTTTTCGGTCAAATTTGCACAGGTTTTCTACAATTCAGTTGAATTGAGGTAGGTTTGGCTAAACCCTGCTCAAGAATACAAATTACACAGTTATTTGGTCTTGATTTCACGTTTAGTTCGGATTCGAAATTTTTTAAAATCAAGCCTTTGTATCCTAACACATTTGGCCCCAATTCCCTACTACAAAGTTGACAGAAAACTCGGGCATGTCACCCAGATCCTCTCATATATCTCTTGGTACACCAAACCTCTTTCTTTGCTTCCAGCTCCTCTACCACCTCAAATCTTACCACTGGTTCCCTCTTTTACTCCAGAATTTCATCCTCGAGAACCCTTTCCTCGCGGCCGTGGATACAGCCCTCGTTGTCAAATTTGTGGGACTTACGATCACTATGCTGATAACTGTGTCTTTCGTTATTCCTCATTGAAATTTCCGCCACTCAGGCTCACAACGCCATTGTTCAGACGCTGTGACATCTCTCTTGGTCATGGGAATGGGATTTTGTCTCTTGGACTTGAAGCAAGACCTATGCCTGTTGGGTCACATGCTTATTTTCATCACTCGGGGCCGCTGGCTTATGGAAATTTTACTGGGCCATCGAATTCGGCTCACAATTTTGGGCAGTCATATCATGGCGGGTTTTATATGTTTTGGCATGCTTCCTTTCCTAGCTCTTCCATTGGGCCTGTCGGCCAGAATTCATTCCCGGCTCAATCTGGCGAATACTTTCCATTAAATGGTACAATTTCTGGGCCATCTTACAATCTAGCCCAATTTGTCCCAAAGTCCTCTAATGGCCAGCAACCTCATCAGGCCCATTCTGTCGTGACCCAAAACTCTGGATTAGATTTTGGCCCAAATCAGCATTCTCCCTGGTTAGTTGGCTCATCCTTTATCGGTCCTCCTCCTATGGGAAGTTTCCCGGGTCTTCTTGGCCTCCCTCCATTTTCAGCTCCTTCCTCTATCTCTGAATTGGTATATGGATACTGGCGCATCCGCACAGATGACTCCTTCTCAATCGAATCTTGATCAGGCAACCCTTTATATAGGTAAAACTTGTGTTGTTGTTGGCAATGAAGCTCCTTTATCTATTATCCACATTGGAACTGTTTTTTGGCTTTACCCTTACTTGATGTTCTGGTTGTTCCATCTCTTACTAAAAATTTACTGTCGATCAGCAAACTCACGTCTGATTTTTTTTCTTGCTATTACTTTCATTGATCATTATTTTATCGTTCAAAGTCGTCACACAAGACAGGTGGTGGCAACCGGCCGACGTTTTTTTTTGTAGGTAATCAGTAGACTGAACCCCACTTGGTATCCTTCGGGCCCACTAGGCCCTCCGACTAATCCAGAGGTGTCAAGGCCAGAGGTATCACCAGCCAGATTCAAACCCCAGACCTCACTAGGCAAGTCCTGTGTGTCTGGAGACGTGGCCGCTGGGACACGGTCGCTTTGACCCAGCCGGCCGACGTGATGGTGGTTTGTATGTATTTAAAGGCATTATTCCCGCTTTTGCTTCTACCCTATCGGTTTGTCAGCTTCGTACTTCTTTTGATTTATAGCACGCTAGACTTGGTCATGTAAACTTTAATGTTGTGTCCCTACTGAGTTGTCAGGGTCATATTTTGCTTAGTTCATTACCTTCCTTCCCCCGTATTTGTGTTTCTTGTGAAATGGCAAAAAAGTCATCGTCTTCCATTTGTAACTAATGAAAAACGTGCCACTTGCTTTAATTCACTGTGATCTTTAGGGACCTTCCCCTACCACCTCAGTACATGGATATCAATATTATGTGATTTTTATTAATGATTACTCTAAATTCACTTGGTTCTATCCTCTGAAACATAAATCAGATTTCTTTGATACATTTCTTCACTTTCACAAATTCATTAAAAACAATATTCAAACACAATTAAGAAATTTCAGAGTGATAATAGTACAAAATTCACTAGTCATCGTTTTTAAAATCACCTTCGTTTTCATGACATTCATCATTTACTTTCTTGTCCCTATACCCCCGCTCAAAATGGTCAGGCTGAGCGTAAACACCGTCACCTTACTTAAATGGGTTTCACCCTACTCTTTCACTCTCATACTCCCCTTTTCCTATTGGGTCGATGCGTTCAGTACTGCGGCCTACATCATCAACCGATTGCCATCCAAAAGATCTTAAGTAACCCTTCTTCCTTCCCTGATCCTGGCAAGTATCTCTCCCTTTGAGTTACTTTACGGCTATTCTCCCAGATATGATCATTTTCATCCATTTGGTTGTCGTGTGTTTCCATGCTTATGATATTATATACCTCACAAAAGTTTTCCTCGTAGTCTTCCATGTGTGTTCCTTGGTTTCACCACCTCTCGTAAGGGATTTCGTTGCCTTAATCTCTCCACTTCCAGACTCTATATCTCTCGCCATGCTCACTTTGACGAGACTTGCTTTCCCTTTGAAAAACTTTCTCCTCTTCCCTCACTTTCTAATCTCGATATATCGGTTTATCTTGAACCCCATGAACCTAATCCACCCATTTCTCTTACATCTCCTTCAGTTTCAGCTCCACCAACTCCTTGCTCTCTTTGTTCACTACGTCCTACTTCTATCTCTTCATCCTTCCCTGATGCTCCATCATCCCCTTGCATATTCTATCGCTATCGTGCCATCCTCAGACCCTACTCCTATTTCCATCTCTGATCCTACCCTTGCTCCTTGCTCTGACTCCATGATCACGGTTGGCTCTCATTCCATGATTATTCGAGCCAAAGTTGGAGTGTTTCTTCCTCGTATTATTGCAGATTCTTGCATTGTTACCCCATCTAAATTTCTTAGTGCTCTCCTGGCTTCCACTAAACCTCATGGTTTTAAGTCTGCTGCAAAAAACACTGCTATAGATGACAAAATTTCTCCTCTTCATCAGAACCATACTTGGGAGCTTATTCCATGATTGTTCCATGTTAATATTGTTGGTTCTAAAAGGTTCTTTAGCATGAAATATCTTTCAGATGGCTCTGTGGACCGTCTTAAAGCTCGTCTTGATTATTTCGATACTTTTAGTCCAGTTGTCAAAATCACCACTGTTCGCATTGTCTTCTCCATTGTTATTTCTCGAAAATGGTCACTTTGTCAACTGGATGTTAAGAATGCTTTTCTGAATGGTTATTTAACAGAGGATATTTATATGGAACAACCTCCAGGCTACATTCACCCTCTATATCCTAATTGTGTATGCCATCTCAAAAAGGTTATCTATGAACTCAAACAAGCACCTCGTGCATGGTTTGAACGTTTCAGTACTTTCCTTGGTACATGGGATTTGTCTATAGTCTTGCGGATACTTCATTATTTATTTTTGCTCAAGGCTCAGATGTTATTTATTTGCTACTCTATGTGGATGATGTAATAATTACAGGAAGTAGTGAGAGATCGGTAAACAGGCAAAGCGCGAATTTGGGGCACGGCCCGCCCATTTTTTGAAAAAGGGCGGGGTAGTTTAGATCCATTTTTGAAAATGGGGCAGGCTAAACCGGAACACTTATAAAACGAGCATGCCAATTTTATACATGTTTGCTCTGTTTGGCACCGTTTGGTCTTTTGCTTTGGCCTTTTTGAAATACACGTTAATTCAAATAATGAAAAACATACAAGTTGCTTAGACACATGCCACAATTAAAAGATGATAACAAGACCTGATAAAAAAGAAGAGATGATAACAAGACAACACACAAATAGTCAAACACAGTGACAAACTTTCAGCCTGAAGTTTAAACACAAATATATAACCAAGTTCTAATCATCAAAGTCCAAACCAAGTTTCAGGGGTGCAATGCAGATAACAGTGAAGAATAGAAGACATTCAAATTCAAGGGGAATGAGAATTGTAACCATTTTTTACAAAAAAAAGTTCAACAATGCCAAAGACCAAAGAAAAAGAAATAAGTAATATGAAATAATGGTAATACCAGGTGTAAACAGATCAAACAACATTCAGCAAAATAGTCTATAAGCCTCAACAATAAATCCAAAAGTTTGCCAAAAGTTTAACCACAAACATATAACCAAGTTCTAATCATCAAAGTCTAACCACCAACATATAACCAAGTTCGTTTGATGATTGATCCAAATTCCAACCAACATCCGTGTAGGCTGCAAGAGTGTTACTTGTTAGTCCCTGAAAAGTACCGTAAAAATTAACACAAATGCAAACTTAGGTATATAAATACTTAACCTTCTCAAATCTCAAGTCTTGTTGCATCTAATCATTCATCTTTCCCTGAAAAATAAGTAACAATTAACATAAATTGAAATTTACTTATATAAATAGATTAAGGATGAATAATTAACCTTCATTGCCGAAGTGCCGGAGGAGCAGGACGAGCCAAAGTAGGAGAGACGTCTTCTTCATTGCATTCCTCGAGATAATAATCTTCCAACGAACCCAAATTGTTAATTCTATCATCCAGGATCTCCCAATCCTTAATGATGGTCAATATTTCTACAATCTTCAGTTTCAACCTAGACCGTCTTTCTTCAACAGTCTTTTCAGCCATGCTAAAAGCAGACTCAGATAAAACTGTGGATGCCAGAATGCTATAAACATCCTTTGCCAGTTGTGATAGAACTGGATATTTTGTCTTGTGTGTCTCCCACCATTGTAAGAAGTTCAAGTTTTCACCATCGAGTTCATCTGTAATTTCAAAATTTGTATAAAGATAGTTTTTCAACTCAAGATACTGAAAAACAGTACCCGAATCCATATGCGAACTCGTTGATGAACCAAGGACACCCTATAATTTTCAAGCCGATGATTTCTTCCCACTAGGTGGTGGTACTCAAACCCTTATATCTCCAAACTTGCTCTCATAATTGCTATACTGGTTGAGCAAAGAGGTTTCAACATTCTTTAGAACAGTATTGTCATCTTCTAATCCCATCCAATGTCGCATCTTTAAAATTGCCTCTTCAAACATCTTCATCCTAGCTCCAGGATCCAAAATGAAAGCCAATGAATATAAGAAAGGAGGGATAACCCAATATTCCAAATATTTTCTCCTCATCGATCGCACGACACCTATAAAGAAGAGAATAAGGATGCATCAAAAGGTCAAAGAATGAAAATAATAAAAACAAACAACTTAAAACAACTTGGGGGTGAGAGGAATGTACCTCCTATGTGTACATCATCCTTATGTTCCTATAGATTGTTCGCCATTAGTACCAGTTGATGTATGGCTAGAGGGGATGTAGTAAAATATCTCATTGACAAAGTAGTTGTGGCCTCATAGAAGACCTCAAGGAATGTGACAATTTTTTCAACGACGTCCCACTCAAAGAATATCAAAACAGCTGGAGGATGAGAGGAAGTTTGCATCTATGCACTCATTAAATACCGGGATAGGGGCATCTTGTACTCAGATGATCTCTTCAACATAATGTATGTTGAATTCCATCTAATGGGCATGTCAGCATCCAAAATACGTGGCTTGTAAACCAAAGAGACACTTTGAGCTTTGAAGGCATTGATGTGATGGGGAGACACCCTTATCCACGACACAACCTTTCCAACATAATCTTCTAAAGCACTCAAACCAGCTTGAATTATCAAATTTATAATATGGCATGCACATCTCTGATGCGAATGGAAGCCAGCATTGTATGACTTCAACGGATCCTCAAGTGATATCATAGCCTTTGCATTCGCAGATGCATTATCTTATGTGATAGAGATTGTGCAATCCACGAGTCCGTATGCCTTGAGTACCTCCAAAATACTCTCTGAAATAATCTCACCAATGTGTCTCTCAACCAATTTGAAACCAATGATTCGCTTCTGTAAATTCCAACTATGGTCAATATAATGTGCCACTATGCTACAATAATCTAGATGAGCTCTAGAATTCCATATATCAGACGTGAAGGCTACACAATATTGCGAAGCAGCGAACACGACTTTCATTTCAGCAACCCTTCACTCAAAATATTCTCCAATGCCATGCCGAATCATGCATGCACTAACTGTTTGGAATGATGGATTGAAGAATTTTTTTAATATGCTTCTCATAAGCTGAATGTTCTCCAAAGTTAATAGGCAAGTCACAAATAGCAGTCAAGTACACCAAGGATTCCCGCCATACCGGTCACCTTGCCATCAACATTGAAACGTAGCATTAGTTGACTGGTTTGTACACCATTGTGCTTCAATCTACATTTGGTGGCATGCCTCTTCAACGTGCCAATCCCACCAACTGTCATGTTCCCATTATACTCATTTGTGCAATAATTACATTTTGCCTTCCAAACTGTTTCGCCATCAATAACCTTCTGGTACCTCTCAAAATGATTCTACACATCAAACGTGAGTTTCTTGCTTTTCATAGAGGTTCCTGTAGTAGTACTGCTCTGTGTATAGGGGTCTGCAAAATCAAATTCAAATGCATCAACTTCTTCTTCTCGAAGAAGTTCATCCTCATGCATATCATCAATTTTCTAAATTAAAAACCTACATTCGGTTTGGGAAAAACAATTAGAATAGGAAATTTCAAATTCTGAAAAATGCATAATGCAATACTTTTTAAATGAAACCACAACAACTCAAATTCTATAAAGTCTAACCTATCAATGATGCTATCAAATATCCAAGAGCTATTTAATATAGTGTCAAAGTTAACAAGTATCATTCATAGACCAATGGATTACCATTAGCAATTTCAAATTCTAAAAAAATGAAACTTGTATTGAAAATTTAGATTCTCTTATATGGAAACTTGTTGGTTGTCTGAGTTTAGAATTTGTGTGATAGAAACTTGTTACTTGTGTTCCCATTATATTCATTTTCAAATTTTGAAAACTGAAACTTGTATTTCTTCTACATCTTCCCTCCACTAGTTTTATTCTTATGCTTAATTCATTTCTATTTGAAGCACAACTTGTTTAGTGTAATTTTCCCTCCACTAGTTTCTGCATCTTCCCTCCACTAATTTCATTCTTCTGCATCTTCCTTCCACCATTTCTATTAGTGTAGTTCATTTCTGTTTGAAGCACAACTTGTTTAGTGGATGGATCAATACATCCTAAAATTTTATTTTCATCCCTGTGGAGATGGACCACATCTAAGTTTTAATTAACCCGGGTTCAAACCTCCATAATTTGCTTATCCAAGAAAACACAAATAGAACTTGATGTGAAGTCCATTCCATCCCTTCATGAATTACAATTTC
Source organism: Pinguicula moranensis (assembly GCA_028565015.1). Taxonomy (NCBI): domain Eukaryota; kingdom Viridiplantae; phylum Streptophyta; class Magnoliopsida; order Lamiales; family Lentibulariaceae; genus Pinguicula; species Pinguicula moranensis. The sequence goes on from JAOWBN010178173.1 coordinate 10,943, forward strand.
CAAAAGCCTTCAAGTCTTTGCCAAACTATGAAATTAATAAGAGACCAAGTTGATGTTTTGGTTGTCCACTGGAGGAATCAGGTTCCAGCTAATAACTATCATTTTAAATTCAAACAACCAAATCAATAATTTTAAGCCAACATATTGTCGAAAATGAGTGAGAAAACAGACTGAAAACCATAGATTTTTTCACAAATAGAAACAAGTCAAAGTTGCGGCTAAAAAAGGCAGAAAGTTCGTAGACATTTTTTTGGAAACCCAAGCAGGCAATAATCACTTGGAGAACTCATTATTTGCTCTATGAACATTCAACAGCATAAACATTGCATGCATATAGATACATATTCAACAAAGTCCAGAGAAAGAAGATAAAACAGAAAACTGGGATCTGAAACCTGAAGCCAGAACAACAATTATGTAGTTTCATCAAAATCGGGAAAAATCTACGTGAAAATGATACTGAAATGAACGGAGAAGCAAAGGAATCAGAAATCTAGAAATTACAGTAGCCTGAAGAACCGAAGAAGAATTGATGAAATCCAAAATCCGAAATCGATGAACCCTAAACGAAATTGAAATTGAAATTGAAATTGATGTTAGCGGACTTCAGATATTGAAATTGTTGTTAGCGAAATTAGAAATCAGAAATTGAAATCGAACCATAAACGACTACTAAACCTAATCTGAAAATTTAACAAAAAACCTAATCCCCAAATCACGCAGCACTCGATACTTCAGTAAACACACAATAATGAAAATTCACACCAACGATGAACTTACAGAGAACCCGTCGAAAAGAAGAAAAGTCATAAGTGGTCCTCTTGATTCATGAATCAGCTCAAGTTTCAATTTCAACTGTGAACTCGAGTCTCGAATAGAAGAAGAAACTAAGAAAGGAATGGATTACTCCAGACGGTGTAGTGTAATTGTATTGCGTCAAAATGGGTGGGGGTGGATTTACCCGTGGGGTTTATTTTTCGAACCCGCGGCCGCACCATAAAATTAACGGTGCGGGCTAAACCCGCTCGTTGCTTATATAACGCCGCCGCCACCCATTTTAGAAACGGGCTGGGCAGCCAAAAAAACGTTTTTAACGAGCAAAACATACCTGGCCCATTTACCGACCTCTAACTGCCGCTACCACAAGCTTGAACACTAATACCTAAATGTGTTTGATATTCTACATACAACTAATTTTGCAAATTAGTTATTTCTTCAATTATGGTACTATATTTGACGGTTGGTTCATTATTCTCGTTGACAAATCTACTATAATAATCTTACAATGATGTTTTTAAATCTTCTAATTTAATGTGGGGGTTGTAAAACGGTGGCAACAAGGTTAAGTATTGGTATATTTAGAAGATACTTACATCATTTTCACTAATAACACCTACACATTTTTTAAATTATTTTTTTCTTGAGACGGTGCTCCTACATTAATACAAATGGGAACAATAAGATGGGAAACTGTGTTTACATACGTCTGATAGTAATTTTGTGTAATTAATAAAATACTTTAATAATTCTTAAATATTTTCACACTCATTCCTATGGGGTTGATGTAAATATATATTTTGGTATCTATTATTAATAAAATCACACAATAAATCTTTGTAAGGAACGATTTGTTGAAATAAAAAGTAAGTAGAATTTCAACGAGTTGGTATATAGAGAGAAACTTTTATGGGTCTAACATTGTTATCTTTACAAACTTTAAATCAATCTTTTATTACCTTAGGCTTAATAGCACAAAAATTGATGATACGTTTAATGGGATGTACATTTAAATCAATATATTTTAGAGTATCTTGTACACATAAATTAATAATATGATAAATACATCTTATATGGAAAAAAACGACCATCAAAAGAATAATCATGCAAATCTTTTAAATCATCTATTTATGCATAATTATTAGAGACATTATCAAAAGAAACGTTATATACACTATGTTGTGAATTATATTATTTTAATATTAGCATAATTATTGTGCATATATTTTGTGCAGTATGTGAATGTGAATCATCGAACATCCTATAACTAGTATCATTTTTTATATATATTCTATTCATTATTTATACAATGACCAGTTATTCCCAATAACTATGAGTTTGCCAACAATCGAATCGTGTATCGCTACATATAGAAATATTTTGTTTCATAGATGAAAAAAATTTACATAAATTATTTTTTCTTTTCTTAAAAGATTTAACTTAATCGCTAATGTGTGATTTACGTGAAATTATAATAAATGTGGGATTTAAACATGTACAAGAATAAAATATTGAGAGAGTTAATAATAGAAGAATAGTAATTGGTGTAAATGAAATGAAAAGATGATTGTGGTATTTATAGAGGTTTAAAAATAAAAAATAAATTTAAAAATTATAGCCGACTATTTTTCAAAAAAAATAATTTGTTTTAAATCCGATCTGACTGGTGGTTGGACTGCTGGTCTGGTCCCACCACATTTTTTTATACGGTTGGCTGCAATCCAGGGCCGATTGGGAGGACTGTCGGTCCTGATTCTGCAAAATTTAAAAACAAAACCGGATCGGTGGCCAGTCTTGTCTCGGTCCCCAATTTGGTTCGTGGACGTTTCTGCCCAACTCTAACCAAATTCATCCTAAATCAGAATCAGGGTGAGGAAATATAACCCTAAAATAGGAATGAAGACTGAAATATAAATAGAAAAACAAGCATCCCATCAAGCAATATTCCAAGATGCAGAAGCAAGTCAAGCAATTCTATCATAAACAAACCATTTTACAAACCAACACTTGATCCTAAACACCCCCGAAAACATGCAAAATCCAAACACCCCCAATTGCGGACCCCAAACCTGAAATCGTGAAAATCACAAATTAAAGCAACCTAAGCCATGGGCGATTCTGCCTAACTCCCATTGCTCACCTTGAGTAATCCTCTTCGCCGGACAACATCATCGGATCTACCTTTTGGTATATTGTTCGGGTGCGCTCGACAGTAGGGGGAAATCTGGGTGGTGACCTGCTCCTGGTTGGAGGAAGCGATATTCTGAAGTACAGTGCAATGGAACAAGAAATGACAACAGAGAAACCTGTTGAAGTTACTGTCAATGAACATGAAGAAAATGGCGAATGGATTTCAGTGAAAAGTAAATCGAAGAATGTCGAGGGTTTCCAGAAGAACGTGCCGAAACGTTCACTACCTGAGTTTATAAAAAAGATCCGACTAAACTCTGTATCATACTTCTTCACAAATTTCCCTCCTTCTTGGCAAAAGGAGGAAATGTGGGAAATCTTCTCTGCTTATGGATATGTCACCGATATTCATATCCCCAACAAAAATTCAGTTCAAAATGTACCTTTCAATTTTGTCAGATTTGGTAAAAACTCGGTGAGTGATTCGGTTTTGGAAAGGCTCAATCGAATATGGATCGGATCTTATCTACTTAAGGTGAACAGAGCACGAGAAAATTCAGCAGCTCCATCACTATCTCAAGAGGATAGAGCGACGACATCTGCAATTCCGGCCAAGGATCTACCGGCAGATCCTACTCCTTTAATCTTTTGTCCAGATCCAGATGTTGCGGCAAGGCTTTCTAAGTGTCTAATTGGGATTCCCTCTCCAATACTGGACCTGAAAACTCTCAACACCATATTAAAAGAAGCTGGTTACACTGATGGAACTTCAGTTCGGTTGGAGGGGGGAGAAGTTATGCTTAAACTGAACTCAGAAGAAGAGGCGATCCGATTGTTATCCGATGATTCTACTACAGGTAAACTCAGTATTCACTCCCTGCATCCATGGCGGATGTTAAATGGCAAGTTGGCTCGTTCGATATGGATTCAAGTGAAAAGTACACCCTTACACTGTTGGTGTGAGGAATTCTTTAAGGAGATAGGAAATCGTATTGGTTCCTTAATTACTATCGATGATAAAACATTGAAGCAAGAGGAGATGCAATTCGGTAGAATTCAAGTGTTGACTAACTCAAATCAGTTTCTAAATCAATCCATTGAGGTTATTGCTGGTGAAACAAGCTTCAATATTCAAGTTACTGAAGAACAAAAGATCAAACTTCCGTCAACGAACTATTGGTTGCAAGAGAAAAGGGAAGTCGTTGCCAAACAGATGTGGAAGCCAAGAGAGGAGGTTTGGCCGTCTCTTAACTTGGCTAATAGAAGGAAAATGAAGGAGAAATATGTACAAAGAACAGTTGATTTAGCAAAAGCAAACATGGAGGATGCACCAGAATCATCTTCCCATAAAAATGGAGATGACAGTCAGCTCACCAGAACAATTCCGATGCAACAATCTCAATCAATCACAAGGATCGAGGGAAGGAAAATTCAAAACATGGAAGATATTTTGAATAAGAATCGAGAAGAGAAAGATTTGGTGTCAGCCCTATCACCAGCTAAGGACGCTTCTGCACATATAGATGGAGTGTCACCCGAGGATTTCACAGGAAAGAAAAGTCAAACTGTGGTAAGCTGTGAAGATCAAAAAGCAGACTCACTGGTGGATTGGGTCGAAATACTGAGCCAGACATCTACAGGTTCATTCACAGCGTTGCTGGCCCAACAGCATGTTGATAATGGGCCGGGACTTGTGAACCCAACTCAGCCCAGTGAAGTAATACTCAAAACCCCGACGCGAGAAATGCATAAAGAGACTGGAACAGTTGAGAACGATCTCTTCGAGAAGATGTCGGATCCCTTTAATCTGATGCCACTGATAGAACTTACTCCTCGGTCATTGCATGATTTGAAGTCTGGAACCTCTGCGCTTATTGAAGAAGAGCAAATGCTCCAAACTGCGGGAGCATACTCGACGAATTCAAAGTTGCACACCTAGATCTGACACGGAAATGGCCTGTAGATCAATGAATCCTGATGAAATCATAAATATGGCAATTGAATTAGGTGTATCACCAAATACGCCTAGATCAGATCTTGTCCACCGTCTGGAGAGGCTCAACCACAGAGACACTTTGGAATTTAATTGGATGAAAAGATTGGCTTCCGGCAAAAATCAGTTACCGGACTAATGCGCCTGATTTCGTACAACGTTAGAGGACTCGGCCTCAGGAGCAAACGTGTAGAAGTGCAAAATCTGATAAGAGATACGCGAGCTCAGTTGATTTGCATTCAAGAATCAAAGGTTAGAGATATAAATAGACACTGGTGCAAAGCATTATGGCCAAATGAGAACTTTGACTGGTGTAATGTGGATGCTGAAGGAAGTGCTGGAGGCTTAATCTGTATCTGGCAGAGCGATGTATTTCAGTTAAACCAGAGTTGGGCAGAGGCTGATCTGCTGGTTTTAAAAGGTGTATGGAGCGACAGAGATATAAGGATCAACATTTTAAACGTATATGCTCCAAATCAATCCTCCGCAAAGAAACGTTTATGGCAAAGAATTGAAACACTGGTATCTGAAGACCCGTCAGCATGTTGGTGTATTGTGGGTGATTTCAACGCAGTACGCAACAAACAAGAGAAACGAAGTGAAGCTGTTTGGTCTAAGGCAGAGATGGCTAGCTTTCACGAGTTCATATCCAAATCAGAACTGATAGACCTACCTATGCAAAAGTACAGATATACATGCATAACTAGAGGAGGGGCATGTTGTAGTAGACTTGACCGATTTCTATTGTCAGCTGCATGGATATCACACTGGCCTGACCTGATACAGATTGGATTGGATATAGGAGGATCGGATCATAGACCTATTATGCTAAGAACTGATGTGAGAAACTGGGGTCCCAAGTTACTGCGTACGCTTAAAAGTTGGGATAACGTCGCAGGTTTTGATGAATTTGTAAGAAATGAATGGTCAGCTTTGCAGGTTACTGGCTATAGGAGTTATATTCTTCAGGAAAAGCTGAGATTAATGCGGGTAAAGTTAAGAGACTGGAACAAATACTCCTTTGGGAAAGTTGATGATCAGCTCTCATCCCTGAAACTCAAACTGAGGCAATGGGATGTTCTATCCGAACAAAGGCTGTTAACTGATCTTGAGTCTGCGCAGAGAAAAGAGACTAGGCTGATGTTACAGCAAGCAGTACAAAGACAAGAATCAGTTCTGATGCAAAAATCCAGAGTTCTTTGGATTAAAGAAGGTGATGGTAACAACTGCTTCTTTCATGCTAGATTGATCAGTAACCAGAGAAAGAATTACATTGGTGGCTTATTCTTAAACGGAATATGGACTGATGGAGTACACGAAATCAAATCTGGTGTTACTAATCACTTCGCTTCACATTATGCAGACGAAGGTTGGGATAGGCCATCACTAACTCTTCCTGCAGAAACTCATGTAACAGAATCAGAAAACGCTTACCTGATTCAGGAATTTTCTGGATTTGAAATCCGAGAAACGGTATGGAGTTGTGCTACAAATAAAAGCCCAGGGCCGGATGGATATAATTTCCATTTCATTCAAAGACACTGGAGCTCTGTGAAACAGAACTTTATTGCCTTTATTCAGGAGTTCCATAGAACGAGCAAACTCACAAAAGGTCTGAATTTCACCTTCATCACTCTAGCTGCAAAGGTTGCTAATCCTTACTC
>JAOWBN010178184.1:879-17501 GCA_028565015.1 Pinguicula moranensis
TTTTTAAAAAAAACTCTATTTATCAAAGAGGACTGATCCATGACCACCATTTTCTACACCAGTTTGTACACTAAATCTAGACTTTGTAATTAAAAAAGATCATGCGGTCGGGATTAAATATTAAAATAAAATAAAAAATAGAATTCATTCTCCTTCAACAGTGCAAAAATCCTAAACCCTAAATGAGAATCTTAAACCCTAAATGAGAATCCTAAATCTTAAATTATAAACTTTACTCTAAATTCTAAACCCTAAACCACTTTCTAAACATTTAAACACACTTAAACACTTATTAATCACTTAAAAATAGAAAACAACTGCTATTAAAGTGATTAATAGGTGTTTAGGCGTGATTTAAATATTTAGAAAGTGATTTAGAGTTTAGGGTTTAGAGTTCTCACGGTGTTGAAGAAGAAGGAATTCTATTTTTTATTCTATTTTAATATTTAATACTAACCACATAATCTTACGTAATTGCATAATTTAAATTTAGTGTATAAGGTATAAAAAAATGGTGGTTAGAGATCCTCCCCTCATCAAATTTGGCATATGAAGTAATCGAAAATTAATAAGGAGAGTGATAATGTGATTTATATTTTTAAATTTTTTTTAAAGTAGCTTATTTATTTTATTAAATTATTTTTTGATCAAATAATATAAAATCATTAGCAAAGACAAGATGAGTACCTCAACCTCGGGTTACCTTTACATGTCCTAATTGTAAAATCAATCCTTACCCCCACCCCCCACCCCCAAAATCCTTTTTTCCAGTCTTTTAGAGTCTCGCCCCCCATAGGCTGTTATTTAAGTATTTAATGAAAAGCGGTCCTGGGCCTCCCCCATTACTTCCTGCCCCTCACCTTGAGCATCATCTCTATTTCTTGCCTTGCTTCTTCTCCCCGAAGATGATCACTCTTAACTCTTAAACATATATACAACACATAAACAAGAAACGCAGGATTTCTTCCAAATAAAATGCTTCGCGTCTTCTCATTTGATTGAATATTCAAAAAAAATCTTCTACTGCATTTATCCTTATGGATGGAATCTTTGGGATTCCTTCCGGTGAGGATGACTATTCCGACAAGGGTTTGCTGGCGCCAGAGAATCTCATGCTTCCTTCTGTCTACGGTGAGTTTTCTTACGATTCCCTGATTGCGTCCAGCGATTACCGCAGCCGGATTCCGGGATTCGAGGCGGAGGAGGGAAGAAGATATCATCGCTCGGAAGGGGAGTACTATAATTATTATGATCAGGATCAGGACGAGCAGTCTGCGAGGGTGATCAAGGCGAAAATTGCCTCACATCCTAATTACACGAAACTTGTCGATGCTTATATCGATTGCCAAAAGGTACTCATTCAACTTACCTAATTGGAGATCAATCAAAGTGTCGAGTGTCGAGTGTCGAAGTGTTTGCCTTTCATTTTCAGGTTGGTGCCCCTCCGGAGATGGCGTGGTTTCTGGAGGATGTCAGGCGAGAAAAAGACACTTGTACCCCTAACAACACAGTTTCTATGTGCTTGGGAATGGATCTGGAGCTCGACGAGTTTATGGTCTGCCTTCAGTTATTTCATGTACCTCTGTAGTTTAAAATACCCCCTCTTGATTCTTTTGTTTTTGCTGTCTTGAAGGAGGCTTACTACGACACATTGGTAAAGTTGAAGACAGATTTGTCGAGGCCTTTTGACGAAGCAACATCGTTCCTAAACAAGATCGAGACACAACTCGGAAATCTTTGCAAAGGTAATGGTTTTGATTGCACTAGTCATTTTCATGCATGGATTTTTAAGAATTATCTTCAAGAGATGAACGGACTGGAAAACAAACCCTAAATTTGAGAGATCGTTCTGATTTTTTTATCTGTGTGCCGTATGTGTTTTATATGGTCCGTTTAAGAATGCCTTTTAAATGCAAGGCAAGAGGCACTACTCTCTCTTTGGGTTGGGGAGAGTTGAGTTGGTTTGCTGCAAACCTTAAAACTACGAGTCAAATTGTTCAAACTGTACTGTAGGAAGATTGCTACAGTTATCACACATTTCCCCTCTCTCTCTCGTTGACAACAGTTTGCTATCTTGGTCTTGTTTTTGTTGTTACTCTTTTCTTCTGTCAGATGAATCGAAAGCTTGAAACTTAACAAGTCATTGTAGAGTCTCTGATTTTGACGCTTCAAACACCACAAACCACTCCCCACTCACATTAGCTTATTCTCTAACATGGTTTGGACCATAGTCAAATTCAAGGCGAGCATAAACTAATACAAAATGTCACAGATATTTTGTTAATCCACTAAATGTAGAGGTTCACCCCGTTGTCAGAGGACGAGACAGCACTATTTGTATGGCTTTTGTGTTATCCTCCTGTATTTGGCGTGTATAATTTGTGTCGGCATTGTGTGTACGTCGTCATCTACTTGATCTGGCATTCATGATTTTCCATTTGAGGAAAGATATATATGTCCACATATTTGTTTCAAACTCCATGAATGTTTCTGTGTTATTTATTTGCCACTCGTCAGTCTTCATATTTTTTCTGTTTACTGCGAATAGACATGTCAGGACGGCAGTAGGGTCGTCGTGGAAAATCCTGGCAAGGTTTTTTTTTGGTAATTAAAATCCTGGCAAGGTAAATCGAGTCTGTTCAGTATAGTATATATACTTATAGGTACAGTTACGAGATACATATATATGTCTGGGTTTTGGATTTATAACTCAACTGTCTTTCAAACGACTAGTGAAATAATAAAGCTGTAGGATACAAAAGAATTTCAAGTTCCAACATATCTGTGCTTCGGGCCAGCTTGGTCGAGAGATGATCAGAAATTAGCACTGGACGGTGAGGGTTTGTCTACGTGGTTTCTTTTTTATGCTTTCAAATAAGAAATTATACGAGTGACTAAAATAGACTTGTTAGTGCTTTCTTCAGATAGTTGTTACGTGGTGATTCTTAGTTAAATTAATCAATTAATCCCGTCATGAATGTTTTGTCTAGTAAACCCCAGACAAAGTCTGATTCTTCTACAGGTCAGATAGGCACTGAACTCAAGGGTTTTTTTCTCTTAGATAATTTCTTGTTTAGTCCGAAGGATTATCTATATTACTTGATCTATAGAAGGTGAACTCGTGATCTTAATATCCACAGATGCTTCTTGAACTTACTCCGTTGCATTGCATTTGACCACATGAATTTGTTGCCAATAGAGCAGAAAATCCCGCGTAGTGCGGGTGATTCTCTTCTTTCACATGGCCGCCCGGTTTTTGCGCTGATTGCCGGGCCAAAATATGGTCACCAGGCATTCCATGGGCCCGCACGCATTCATGGCTTGTACTTTTATGTAGGGTTTCAATTTTCCGTGGGGCATAGAGACTAGGGGCAGGGTTTGTGCCAAAGGGAGGTGCAGGAATGGGATTGGCTTATTAGATGATTTTTTTTTTCTTGTCTGTGTTTCTGGTTTGACCACCCATTGGGCCCATTTCTGCTACAAGGCCCTGGATTGGCAGAGTGGAATTCTTTCTTAACTTGAGTGAAATGGACCAGGAGGGACCATCAATAATGGGATCACGCTTATGGAGGCCCATTCATTTGACTTTCTAGGAATGGCACACTGAATTCTGAAAAGAATAGAAAAATAAATGAAGCAATGAATTTGTTTGATGTACATCTATCTGACTGAAATAGAGTATAGTACTCGTGTATAGAAATAAGCAACCCCCAAGTTTGTATTACACATACCCCTTACCCTATATTTTGAAATATGTACTATTATGCATTTATGATTAACAAATTCTCTTGTCTTAGAGTCTGTTTTGTTTTTGGGTTAAGCTTGTCATATAGCCTTATTATGTCTTCTTGTGTTTATAACCTAGACGAAAAGCTTCCTTCGTCCTAACGTTTTCTTGAGCCCTAATTCTATTTGGAAAGTGCTATTTCCCGTTAAAGCTTACCATGCATGACTACCGAAATGTCATTATATTGTCCTTGTCCCACGAATACATTTCCAATGATCTTGGCTATTGTGTTTGTTTTTATTGGTGTCTATTGAGCAGACGAGGGTGTATTGTCTTCTGAAGATGAGTTGAGCGGCGGGGAGTCTGAAACCCGAGATTCCGTGATCAAGATGGAAGATCGTGAACTTAAAGAGAGTCTCCTCCGTCGTTATGGCAGCCACATTACGAGCCTGAAAATGGAATTCTCGAAGAAGAAGAAGAAAGGCAAGCTACCAAAGGAAGCCCGTCAAACACTGCTCGAATGGTGGAATGTTCACTACAAATGGCCATATCCTACTGTGAGTATCTTACGCTATCGTTTAACATCCATTTTCAATATCGAACGCCTTCGTTTGGATTGTGATTGTTATTTTTTTCTTCGTTCTTTCTTGATTTTCCACATGAATGCAGGAAGCAGATAAGATCTTGTTGTCCGAAACTACGGGTCTTGATCAGAAGCAGATCAACAATTGGTTCATTAACCAGAGGAAGCGCCACTGGAAACCTTCGGAGAATATGCATCTTGCTATGATGGGGAATCTGGCTGGGGAGTTCTTAGGGGAACAATGAAACGAAAACGGCATTCTTCTGCGGAAATGCGTTCTCCAGGAAGTAATAGGAAGATTTATGACTGGAATAATTTGTAACTAATGCTCGAGCAGTACTTATTTTTGGGAGGTAATAACTTGTTTAGTAATTATTAATTACTTCTTTGCTACGAGGAGCCTGCATGCTCACGTAACTTAGTACTGTAAATTGTTATCGGGTCGAAGTGTGAACTTCATAATAACAAACCATTTAGCAGTGATTCGGCGGATGATACGGTTAGGAACGTTTTGCAATAGGAACAGGTGGCTTCAAGTTAAAACATTTAATAGAACTTGGTAGCTGGAACAGTTGAACATAATTTGAGAATTAACAGTTTATTGTAAAAAAAAAAAATAATAGATAAAATTTTAAAAGTACAATTATAATTTTTACAGTTGAATGAAATATAATGATACGAAAATCTCCAACTTATGAAACTCACAATTTTCTTAAAACAGACTCGCCATCTCTTGGGTGCTTTGAAATTTACGAGCGTTTGATTCCCATGATATAACGGATACGAGTTGATATTCACAATACTTGCAGTACAATTCTGACAAACTCTAACAATATTTTTCTTCAATCACTAAATGAAAGACTCACAAAAAATAAAACTTCAAGAAGTGAATAAAATTTTAAGCTCAATTTCATGAATGTATTTTTCAGTCAAGAGTGGATCCACTATTTTATAGAGTTTTTGAATGTGTGTTAAAGATTTTCACATCTCCAATTTCTCTATTATCTCCACTAACTTAGTGGGTTAATGACTCAACTCTTCATTTTCTCCATTAAATTAGTGGAATGATAACCATGAAAAAAAAATTCTTCATCTTTTTTATCATTTTTTTTATTAATCTCTAATAACATACGCAACTTTACTCAGTATATTCCCAATTAAGTTGGGGTCTGGGGGTCTGATGTACGCGGCCTTACCCTTGTAATTATACAAAGAGGCCGTTTTCGTTTTTGCGACCCATGCGGGTATCGATCCCTGGTCCTCACAGTTGTGAGGTGTAGTTGCTCCACACTTGAGCCACCAGGACTTGATAATAATAATCTTTAATAACATAATAATAATCAATATGCATTTTTCAATAATCCCCCACATGAATAAAATTGATCATATGCACGGACTCAATACGTAGTGATAGAATTCTGCGATTAATACTTGCATAGAATATGTAGGTTTCACTCATTGAACCTTTCTTTGTGAGATTATATTAACATTAGTAGTTGATAAGTAGACGCGATATCCTTCAATTGTTCTGTCATTTGTGTAAATGTGTAATATAATTCACACATATATCTTCCTGACACCAATTTGGTTCTCGTGTTCTATATTTATTTTGGCCCTGAATATATGCATAGTTTTGCAAGAGTTTTTAAAGAATTGAGCCCCCACAATTCTCCTTCGAAGCAACTCATATTCTCTTTCATATAGGTGATCACTTAATTAAGAGTAACCCGCATTACTCCGCTCAAACTTTAATGCATAAGGATCATTAAAAGCAAATTAGCTTAGCCTTTTCCTATGGATTTAACTGTTTCATCATAGAATAGGCAGGGGATTTACCCCTCAGTAAAGCACCAAGGTCATTACAGTTAGGTTATCCCTGTGAACCTATATCTTAGGATCTCCAGTCAATTAGATTGGGTTTCTTTTGCACCAACCTTATTTAATAATGGGTTTAAGTCACATTCCCCTCGATATCTTTTCAAATTGATCTCTATTTAACTCTTTGGTTAGCGAATCTACAATATTATTCTTTAACCTTATAAAGTCAATAGTGATAATTTCAGTTGAGATAAGTTGTCTAACCGAATTATGTCGATGGTGTTTATGCCTCGGTTTGCCATTGTATAAGACATTCTTTCTCTATCAATTGTAGATTTGTTATCGCAATATATGCATATTGTTGGCACATGTTTAGCAGAATCTGAAATATCCTTCAGGAAATTTCATAGCCATTTAGCCTCTTTACTGCATTTATCTAATGCTACAAACTTAGATTCCATCATAGACCAAATTATGACAGTTTGTTTCGAACATTTTCAATAAATTGCTCCACCTCCAATAGTAAATGCAAACCACTAGTAGCTTTGGAGTGTTGTATATCAGAGATCCGGCTTGCATAAGTGTATTCTTCTAAGAGAATAAGATCTTTACTATAATCCAACTCATAGCCACGAATATATCTTAAGTACTCTAGTACTCTAGCGATTGCTTTCTATTGAACATTTTCAAGTTTACTTGTGAATCTACTAAATACACTCACAGTATAGACAATGTTTGGCCTTGTACAACTCATCAGGCATATAAGATTGCCTATAACTCTAGCATATTCTATTTGAGTAATACTCTCTTTTTCATTCTTTGACAAATGTTAACTTATATCAATTGGAGTTTTTTGACAAATGTTGACTTATATAAATAGAAGAGGTAAAAACATTCTCATTAATGTTCTTTGTTGGCTTAATAGCTATTACAACCATTTTCCATCAACTATCATCACTAACATAATATTCCCAACAAAGACACCTTGTTTGGATACAATAACTTTGTGGGACTCAAACACCATGTTGAATCAATGCAGGCTCAGCAGTGTTCCATAAATTAGATTTCTTCTCAGATTAGGTACACACAACATATTATGCAGTTTTACTTCTTTTTTTGAAGTCATTTTTAAGCAAGCAGTTCTAATCTCTTCGATCTCAGAGTTAGTTCGATTTCCCATGTAAACTTTCTCCTCAGCATTCATGATTAGCTTAGAAAAAGCAGACTTATTACCACAAACATGCCTTGTGGCTCCAGTGTCTAAAAACAACGATTTTGGATTGATATCCACCAAGTTGACTTCAAAGACCGTAACACAAAGGTTTATGCCAGATACGTCTCTTGTGATGGTATCCATAACGTTAGCCTCATTATTCTCTTTGCCTTTCATTTTAGGCAACCTGCAGTCAGAGAAGATTCAATATATATAAAAAATTTGAATGAGTGTTAGAGATTCACTCCTCTCTGACTTTTTCATTATCTCTACTAACTTAATGAGTTAATAACTCAACTTTCCATTTTCTCCACTAATTTAGTGAAATTATAACCTTGAAATTTTTTTCCCCTTCATATTCTTTATCAATTTCTCATTCATCTCTAATATTATATTAATAATTAATATGTATTTTCCAATATTATTTTCGTATTTATTTCTTTTATTTAAAAAAAGTGGGGAAAAAGCTGAACTGGTTAGTCGTGAGATAATCGTGGATATTATTTTAAATTAAATAAAACATTTTTTAAAAAACATAGGTGAGGCAGGTCACAACTCACAAAAATAATGTTTAAAATTTGAATAGAAATTGAAATTAAAAGATTATGATAAACAAAAAGAAACGAAACGAAACCAAAATTCTAAGAACAAGTTCTTTTTTTTAACATAATGAAAATTTTATTTACTGATATTCTTTTAATGAACGTCAAACTAAATATAAAAACTTGAAGCTATCAATTATTTAAGCTTTGAATCACTAACTTTCCTTTCGGCCTAACATAAGTAGAAATATTGTGCTAATCTAACTATCTAAGCTAGTTAGCCTAGTGTTGGATGGTTTGGATTTTCATAAATGAGGTTTAAGTTTTAATTTTCATTGGGTACAAATGATCCACTTGGTGGCACGATCGCATGCTATCTTTGGGATTCTTGGCCCGGGATTTAATCAATTAACCTATGAATTAGTCAGACTCAATGTGCTTTTGAATACCATAAAACCAAAGAAAAAAAAAGGAGAAATGTTGTGCTATGCTTTCACCCTCGTTGGGTAGTAGCTAGTAGTGTTTAAATCTAGATGACCCAAACAGATCGACATCGGCATTCGTTAAAAAAAACAAATTCTAACTCGGCCTTTTACCTAACAAAAAGAAGTCCAAACACGAGTATTACTCGGCTAGACGAATTTATACTTTTCCATCGAACTTAAGGATAGTATAGCCGATGGACAATAACAAAAAATGTATACAAAATAAAATAATAAATAATATAACAGCAAAACTGCAAGAATTATACTGATAAAATAATCAAAAATAAGATGAAATTAACATCAAATAATATTTTCTTATTCTTTTTATATTAACATCAAATAATATAACAGCAAAACTGCAAGAATTGTTTTTTGTTTTTCCTTATTTTATTCCATTAACCTTTTTTGTTTTTATTTTATAAGTAATTTATTTTATAATTATTTTTCCAACATTTTTAGCATTTTATCAATTATTTTATTATGTATTTATTAAATAAAATATGAATTACATGTGGTTGTAGGCAGATGCGGTCAAATGTGTCGGCCTACACTGGATATACATGTGTCGGCCCGCCACGAGTCATGCATGCCCAACAAATGTGTCGGCCTACACTGGATTATAAACATTTTTACTTTTTTTTTTTGAAAATTATTTTTGGATCCCCCAAAATTTGTTTTTTTAAAAAAAATTGGTCTCTCAAATTTATATTCCTAACTCCTTTGGCTGATCAACAGGCACATGCTGGATCCCACGTCTAGGGATGCTGATAACAACCAGAATATAGAGTCTGTTTTTAATGGTCGCATGCACCCTTACAAACCTCAGAGGTTGGAGATTGCCAGTACAAGAACGCTGCTACCTGGTTGCTACTAAATTCCCCATCAGCCCAGCACCAATCTCATAGTGTTTAGCTTCAGCAAATCCAGCTTCACGAGCTAACTTCTCCAACTCATCCCCTGTGTCAGAACATGGAAAACTTACTTTCAGTAGATAGCCTTATGTCGTATGTGCCATCAAATTCGCTTGGAAAGTATACAATCTCTCTCGCCTTTGCTAGCAAACCTCGGTAAAATGTAATTTTACCTCCCCCCCCAAATTACTCATATAGTAGAAGTGCAAGGACCTGTTTGAAAATCCTTGATTGACCTCTTCAAGTACTGGTACTCGCTTGCTAACCCATAACTGCTTGCCACAGGAACTACAATATAGTCGATAAACCAATCCTGGAAAAAGTAGGTAATGGGAGACTTATAAACTTGATCATAGTTCTCAAGCAAGGTGAATTTCTAGGGTGGGCGAAGTTTCATTCTTACACATAAACGGTACAGTGAAGTGAAACTGTAACATATAAAATTGACTATCATGTGAAGGGTCTCAGAAAATGTAGAACAAGGAAACTTTTGTATAGCTTATTCACACCTGTGCCGTAGAAGTTAATGGGTTGGTGCTTTTGTTGAAGTCCAGAATGGAAACTTTTGAACCAGGTCTTAATACTCGATACATCTCCTCGAGAGCTTTCTTCTTATTTACCACATTTCTCAATCCGTAACCAATGGTTGCAGCATCAAAACAGGACTCAGAGAATGGTAAATCAAGTGCATTTCCTTCAATCCATCTACAATTTATTGAACTCTATCCCATTAATATAACAAGATCTCCAACCTTGCAATAAGTTTCAAGGGAATTTAGTAATTGAATTGGTTTCTTTTATGCAAAATACTGGCTTTGAGTTACCGTTCTTACTCGATGTTCTTGTAACAAGCATTTGCTCGCTGCTCCTGGCGAGTAGCAGCAATCTGCAGTTGTTCCTTTGAGAAATCAAGAGCAAACACCTGTCCGGTTGCGAAACACAGGTAAGTGAAGAAGAAGAAAACATAAAACAATGTGGGTTCTTATATGAACATCTTAGGTCCTAGACCAAATGATATTACTACCTTGCCATGGAAGCAAGATAAGCCTAACTGCAATGCTTATGAAATCAACACAGAAGAGAAGAAAAGAGAAGGAAGAGATAAGGCAGGCTTCAGATTGAAGAAGATTAGGATACACAACCTTGCCTTTGATGCCAACTTTCTCAGACAACAGAAATGCCAAATCTCCACTTCCACAACACACATCCAACACGGTATCTCCTTCTCTAGCTCTGCAAAATTCAAATACTCCTTGCTTAGGACGGTAACCTAAACTCCACATCGAAACACACAGATGTTCACTAAGGAGGGAAAATATAGAAAATGAAGATTAATAACCTTCATTTATTAACTATCTAAATGAACTCTCCAGTGATGAGAAACCATTCTATGTTAATTGAATGACAAAAGATTCAATCTTTAACCAAGGTAGTACATGAATACACAACTAAATTTCGTTAACCGCAGAAGAGAAAAAACAGAAACAGAAAATACCTCTTACAACAGCACAAAAAAAGAAATCTCGAAGTACCAGAAACACATACATAGCCTACAAGTTTTGACTACTGTACTTCCGGGGTTCACGGGAAGCAAAGCGCAATTCAAAGAGTGGAGGAACAGAGAAGATACCCGCTCCAAGAAACACTCATCCTCTTCCATACTCTATGGTTGCCTAAACTAAGCAGATCATTCAACTGAAAGAAATAGTCAAAAGGCAGAGAATTTTATTAGAGAATCAAGCCCATTTCAAAGAAGAATGAATTCCTGCTAGACTGAGGCAAATTAGAAGATAGATATTTTCAAAGTGTTCGTCCTCACATTATCATACACAGGGGCAATGCGGTCAAATAGCGCCTGCCGTTCAGCTGCGCATCGCACAACTGGTCCTTGAATGACCCGGTGTTCAGGCCGAATTCGCCGGGCGGATATGGTGGGAAGAGTGAATTGAAACGTAGACATTTTGGCACTGAATTCTGGTAAAGGCCCTCCCCCTCCTGTTACGTATTGTAAGGATGTAATGTAAGGACTCTTTTTGTACATATAATTTGTTTTGCTTTTGCTATCTTTTTACTTTTGATTCTGTTTTTCATTGTACTTATTATGGAGTGTATAAAAAAATTATATAAATATTATTTACTGTCAAATTTAATAACATAACTAAATAATATTTGAATTAGATTTATTAATAAATATTAATTAATTAACAAAATTTCTAGGAGAAAAAATCTAGTCTCTTAGCCCCTGTTTTGCGCAGCTTTCTTAAAATTATAATTAGATTATAAATATTTTTTTTCAAAAAATAACTCATCATTTTTTAAAAAAGATTTTTATAAGTCAATTATAAGTATAAGAAGACTAAACAAACTACTCCATCATTAGTTTTAAAATAATGATTTTGAAAAATCTAAAAAATTAAATTAATTTTTGAAAGATATAAGATCACACACAAATGTATAACCAAGGCCAATGCCTGAATTCTGAACCTACATGTTTGACTAAAATGTACATGTCCGATTAAATAATCTAATATTTACAAGTCATGTGAGTCACGGGCGGACCTATGTATGGGCCGCCAATTTGTGCTTCTGTCTGGTGCCATTTTTAGATTGATCCATACATACATAAGATTTTAATATTAAAAAAAAAAATGATCCAGCCCATTATTTAATATTTGTGACAGCTGAGTTGGGAGACTAGAAACTTTCAAGTCCAATACAGTATAAGAAAAGCCCAGAAAAACTTACTAGAGAAATTGTACTAAAGGCCCATTCGGATTTACAGCATGACTGGCCCAATAAACATAAAAAGTGCCGCCTGACTGATATATCAGATATACATATGCGGACTTGACGAACCCTAATTTCAGCCATCTCGACTCGAACGCCCGCCGGCGAGAAGAGATTGAAGGCCATCGATATGGTGACTTACAGGGTATGTATGCGTTGATGTCTTGCTTTAGGTTGGTTAATCGATGACATTTCGGACTTGATGTCGTGTGTTATTTATGTCTTGTTGTATGTGTAGTTCCATCAATACCAGGTTGTCGGGAGGGCTCTGCCGACGGAGACGGAGGAGCACCCAAAGATTTACCGGATGAAGTTATGGGCGACCAATGAAGTCAGGGCTAAGTCTAAATTCTGGTATTAGTTTTAGCCTTAAACTAGGGCAACTAGAGCAATCTGATCACTTGATATTTTTGAATTTTTTTGCTGCTAGAAAAATTCCTTGAAATTGGATCTGTTTGGTGACTGTGATTTTGATATGTTGAGAAACTTGAAGATCTTTACATTTGGAGATTTTTGACTTTATAATTGAACTTGAATTCCAGTACCTATGTTGTATCTATGTCTAGTTGCACGTGATGGACATTATCGATCATATTTCTTATTGTCTTACGTATATGAACTTGAAGGTATTTCTTGAGGAAGCTTAAGAAGGTTAAGAAGAGTAATGGTCAAGTTCTCGCTATCAATGAGGTATATTATATTATCTCAGACGTTGCATCTGTTGCTGTTTCCCCCTTCAGGGAATTGCTGTTATCCTCGTGTTGAAAGTCTTCTTAGATGCAATTTATATAGATATCTAAATTTCTTTGTGGTAAATTTTTATTTTGCGTTCCTAGAACTTTCAACTTAATTTCATTAATGGTATATTTGTTGATTTTAATTGTTGCAACTTTGTATCCATCCAATGATAAGAGGAAATATAGAATCATTCGATAGGGTCCTGTGCAAAAACTATTATACATTTCTCCCTGTGGAGGTTTCCCATTTTGAAATTGTGTCAAGTTGATTTTTTTATATTGGGTTTTCGTTCAGATATTTGAGAAAAATCCCACCACAATCAAGAACTATGGCATCTGGTTGCGATACCAGAGCCGAACTGGTTACCACAACATGTATAAAGAATACAGAGATACCACCTTGAATGGTGCTGTTGAGCAGATGTATACTGAGATGGCTTCTCGTCATAGGGTCCGTCATCACTGCATTCAAATTATCAAGACGGCCACTATCCCAGCTAAGCTTTGCAAGAGAGAAAGCACAAAACAGTTCCACGACTCTAAGATCAAGTTCCCATTAGTCTTCAGAAAGGTGAGGCCTCCATCCAGGAAGCTAAAGACCACATACAAAGCTTCCAGGCCAAACTTGTTTATGTAATTTACCTGCAGAGTTAGCGGAGTTTTGCAGTGTCTATCATTTTCAGCATTGTGCGTGAGAATTTTTGTTCCAGAATTCCAGTTAACTATCTCTGATTATTCATTACTTATTTGAAGTGATGAGCTGCAAGGTTGCAACAGATTGTCATTCCAGTTACTATTCTGAAGACTGAATTTTGATTTTAACTTGATTATCGACGAGGTACTAGTTAGTTATTTGAATCTTCTTCTACTGCTCCAAGCTTAAATGATATAAGTTGCATGCACATAAATATATAGCTTGAACAAAAGCAAGCCACAATTGAGTAGCTCACATGGTTCCTACAAGTGGCTAAAAGCGTTCAAGGAGAGGGTAGCCTAGAAGCTAAGCCGAAGCATAACCACTAGCACTTTCAGTGAGTGGATTTTGTCAAGGCTGATGGAGTTTCCGTGATGCCTCAAAAGTGAAGAATCTAGTGGCTCAATAAGCATTTCGTGTTGATCTCCTCTCTTTGATGCTGGCTCATAACTTTGGTGCTATCAATCTAGCAAGCTCTTCTTGCAGCCGTGGGAATCTGCATGTAAGGTAGCCACAGGAGCAGTAGAATACCGTCGGTCTATATGTTTTTAATCACGCCCGTCACACTTCACTGTCCATGTATGCCAAATATCACCATCTTCAAGGTGGAGATTCGTTTATTTCATAAATTTTAGGTTTTCAGGCAGTAACAACTAATAATAAGATTTACATGATCTTAGCAGATAGATTGTACTATTTTGGCACCTTCTAGAATCAGTTCATTGCCCATATCCGATTTGTATTAGTGGATAAATTTCAAATGGCTTCAGAATTTCACCATTCAAGGCGCAGGCACGGCAGATGGCCGAGGGTCGAGGCTCAAACTGATGGAGTTTTTCACAGTCAGTATGTCTGGAGCATATATAACTGTGCAGAATATCACTTCTGATGATCATTAACTTCTCATTGCATTTTACAGGGGAAGAAGGCCAAGAAAGTTCCAGATATCAAACCGACAGTAAGAGTTTCTGCATAATTCTATGTCAAACCATTTGCACTTTCATGTGTGTATGAACATAGAGAGAAATGGTATCCATTTTTAAAGGCTTTGAGATTCTACTCCAGCTAGAACATCACAGTCCGAGGTATTCACATCATGAATAGCCCTCTCTGCCACCTGTAAGTTCGACTACTCTAAAGGCGTGAAGATTGATAATATAACTATTTCTCCACCTGAAAGCAGCCAAATCACTGTTGGAATTCACCTTCAGAATTTCCAGGCTTTACTGGTATGTACAGCCTGGAAATTAACTGCTTACATCTCACTTTTCTCAGAGACTGCGTAAGGGCGAGATTTAGTTTGATTTGATTTGATTTTAATTTCTAGGAGGCTGTAGAAATTATCAATTCTGACATTGGAACCTGTACGCATTCTGTTTTATCTTTATCCAAGCTATTCATTTCATTTTAACTATTTAAGCAAATGGATGTTCTTGATGAGGTAGACAAATCACCAATGTACCTACTGTGGGCCTGAGTTTTGGCTTCATGTGCAGGAGATGATTGTGTATCAATACAAACAGGTTGTTCCAACATCCATGTGCGTCATATCCCTGGTTATGGAATAAGGTACGGAAAAGCAATGAACTTTTAGCCCAATTCACATCAACAAAGACTTGAATATATTCTAGTATTTGGTACTCTTTTCTTTAATATGCGGTTTAGGCCTTAGGGGGACTCGGGAAAGACAGAAGTATGTTGCCAGTGTGTCGAACATTCTGGTAGAGAATATTATAATGTAGTTGATTTTGATGAATGAAAACTTTCTTCTGAATTCGTGAAAGAATTCGACAATTGATGTTATTCAAGTGTCGAAAACAGAGTTGATTCTTCTCTTCCATAGCAGAGTAATTGAGTTTTATTGTAATCCTAGATTACGTCAATCAGTTAATGAAGTGAATTTTTTCAGCATTCCAATGCTGGACTTGAAAGCTCCCGTAGCAATAGATCAGTATTATTGTGACAAGAGTGCTTGCAAGAATCATTCAGGGGCTGTGGCCATATCTGGAGTTACGTTTCATCAGATTCAAAGGACATGTGCGGTGTGCCGTCCAGCCTTGGATTCTAATATAAAAATCTAATTGATCAAATTGTATTCTTTGTTGATTATAGACTAATTACTAGTCGGGCTATAACTGCACATTATATTGGCTCAACTTCAGAATCAATGGTTCTTAATTCTTGTATTCAATTAAAAATCAAATCAAATAAAAAATATCCAATAAATTTAGTTCTATTATTCCTATTTCAAAACAGATAAATAAATTATTTTCATAACGATCCCATATATAACTTTTATATAGCTTTAATTATAATTTGACATCAATAACTTGTGTTATCTTAGATCATGTCCCAGATCACATGTATAAACCTTACACATTCGTTTCTAAATCATACTATCATAAGTCATGTCCCAGACCGAGACGACATGGTCTACCCTAATCCCTTACACATATGTGACGGGAGTCTCCTCAATCGGCGTCGGGGCTGACCCGACCCGCTTTCCTCTTTCACTCCGGCTGTTCTCTGCGAATTTCAAGCTGGCCTTGTGGAACCCCTGTTCCTTCTCCGCCGAACTCCATTCAGAAACATAGTAGTCTTCTTCAGTCGTCCCATTGGACGAAGGTCCACAGAACATGCCGCCCCATTGTGGGAAATGGATCAGTGTGATTAACATTGTGCAGCATAAGATCATGATGCCCATCAGAGTTATCCCTGTTTCTGTAGAGTATCGTGATCCCCTGAAGAAAATCACTTGGCTCAAAACTGCGCCCACGTTCCCACCACCACCCGTCATCCCTGAAATAATGCCGAGAGACCTGGAAACAAAGAAAGAATGAAGCTCTAATGGAATTGGTATGGAGTTGTTATGATGTTTGATGAAATGCCGCAATCAATAATGTGTATACCTTCTTGAAACAAAAGGAACCACTCCGAAGTGAGTCCGCAGGCAGCTTGCACAAAGACGGAGAATATGAGAAGAACGGCAACAGATGCTCCCAGAGATCCCACTTTTCCTAAAAGAATGCATAGAAGTCCTCCTATTAACTGGAAGATCCACAGAGTCCACAGCCTTCCTCTCATCCCGAACTTCTTGGAAACCAAATCCGACAGCATTCCCCCGC
>JAOWBN010178194.1:0-17495 GCA_028565015.1 Pinguicula moranensis
GAATCGATAAAATTATTAATTTTCATAATTGTTGAGCAAATAAATTATTTTTTCACCTCTAAAAAGTGTATATCATTCTGCTCAAAAATTTTATTTCCCCCCTCACCCCCTAAAAAAAATTTGTATGACAAACCCTAAATTTTTTGTAACCCTCCTAAAAACAATTCTAGGTCCGCCCTTGGTGCAGTAATACTCTTTTCCTCCATAAGCAAACTAGCATTCTCATGAATTAGTTGGTTGAAAAATATTTAGGTTTTAGGGTTTTATGACACAATAGTTATCCAACAAAATAATAATTGTTAGTTAATTATTGAGGTTAAGATTTAAGTTCAATAGCTTCCGACCTAAAATAAATAAAAGTTCAAATTTAAATGTTTTAAAAGTCTATTTTTTTCTTCTTGATATGGACTGAAAAGTGCGCCATGCCATATCAAAGGCCCAAGAGGCCGGCCCATCAGCTGCCCATTCTGAGTACACGACCCAATGACTACAATAGAAGACAAATAAATCCCTTTGAATGAATAGTAAGAGAATGCGTGAGGAGAGGCCAAGTTATAAGTTGAGTTGTCAATGAATCATGCCTTCACATGACAGCATACACAATTTTTTCTTCTCTATAAAAGAGATCGAATCTTGTAATAGAAGGGGGAGAAAATTGAGATCTCTCTTCTTCTTTTTTTGATAAACCAAATTGTATATATATGGTAAAAGATTACAAAGAAAGGAAAAAAGAAAAGAAAAGTGAAAATACAGCCCCAAGACTAATGTGTGTAGACAAAGATAAGGCTCTAAGAAATGAATACAGGTGGTTGATTCATTGAAACTTGAGATCTCTTTTCTTGTGAAGAAATCATCATAAGTTTGCTCTCATCTTTAAGAGATTTGGCCCCCAACGCCCCCCCACCATATTTTGCCCTACTTTCTTTAAATTTACTCCGCAAAAAATTCAGGAAATAATATATAATCCACTATCAGAAGCAGATGAATAATCCGATCACACCATTTTGGCGCTGTCTGTGGGAAACTCTGTACAAAAAGCAGTTACAAAAAAGAAATATGGAGCAAAATAACAACAACTCTCAACCTGGGGATATCACCTACCGGCGACGATCAAATCCCCAAAATAGTCTGACATCAACCCAAGGAGCACCTTCGACACTCAGCTCTCCAGGTCAACAAACTATCACCAATATGGATCTAACCAATTTAGTATCTGGTCTCAGGAGTGAATTTCAGAACCAGATCAAAGACATGATCTCGTGCTTTAAAACTCGGGAGAATCCACTGCCAGTACACGCAAGCCTGGCGCCACAAATGCCGATCAGGATGAGCAAGGCATTTTGCAAAAAAATTCAACAAGAAATTGTGACTTTACCTCCGGCGGCACTGGACAGACTACCTAAATATTTAGGGGATGCGGATCCTCGAGGGCACCTAAACTCCTTTACTCTACATGGAGATGACATCTATATCTGAGGTTGCGACATGCAGAGCCTTCATATTAACCCTCATAGGATCGGCACAAAATTGGTTTCTTGCACTTCTCGAAGAATCAATATGGAATCTTGAAGAATTAGTATCCCAATTCTCTCAGACATTTGCTACTCAGAAGCAGGTGAATCGAGCACCACTATACTTATTTCGACAAAAATACGAGAAAAAATCACACGAGCCCCTCCGGGACTATGTTCGTCAATTCAACCAAGCGTGTACAAAAACTCCTACGCAAGGTGGGCTAAGTGACCTTTTGCGGAAAATACATACAAAAGAGAAGAAATGGAGGGACCCTCACGAGTGGAGAAAGACCACACTGAAACCCGAGTATCCCGAAGACCACGACATCCTGAGGATAAACAACAACCCATCAAAAAAATTGAAGAAGAATCTTTTAGGCGAAGGTACTCAAAATATCATATATTCCGGATATCTCGAGCAGAAATCCTAAAAGCTATTCAA
Organism: Pinguicula moranensis; assembly: GCA_028565015.1. Lineage (NCBI taxonomy): Eukaryota > Viridiplantae > Streptophyta > Magnoliopsida > Lamiales > Lentibulariaceae > Pinguicula > Pinguicula moranensis. Next base: position 1,957 of record JAOWBN010178194.1, read on the forward strand.
CAAAGTGGACTTCTAAATACCCCGACAGAAATGAGGTACAGAGTCCGCAGAAAAAGCTCTCCTCACTATTGCCAATTCCATAAAGATCGAGGATACCGCATGGAGGATTGTCGCCAACTTCGCGATGAACTAGAACGCTTGGCACGAGAAAATTACTTGACTGAATGGGTACTCCAAGGCCCCAGATATCTTCACAATTGGAATAAGGAGGACAAAGAAGGTAACAATGAAAAGAAAAACTTCGTATATCCATGATCACCGAAAATCCAACAACATAAGAGACCAACCGGGCTCGAAAAAGGGAACAACGAAGATTCCAATAGATAGCCCATGTTCAAGCAAATCCATCTGGACCACCCATCCAATTTAGCGATGAAGACCTCCAAACGAGAGATCCACACAACTACCCCATGGTAATTACAGCCGAGGTGGGAAGACATATTGTAGACAGAGTTTTTATTGATCAGGGAAGTGCGTCAGACCTCCTCTCCTTGGATGCTTTCTAGCGGATGGGGTTAGATACAGCTGCTATCCGGCAAACTACTACTTCCTTACAAGGTTTTGGAGGAGCTGAAGTTAAACCTATTGGCTCTATCGAGCTAGCTACCACTTTCGGAAGCGGAATGCAGCGAAAGACCATTCCTATCACTTATCTGGTGATAGATATCCCTTTCTCTCACAACATTATATTGGGACGACCCAGCTTATTTTAGTTCAAGGTCGTCGTCTCCACATGTCATATGGTTTTGAAATTCCCGACTGAACACGGAGTTGGGCAGGTGAGAGCCAACATCCGTATTGCCAACATTTGCTATACGATGTCCACCACCGGAAAATGAATGGCAACGGGCGCTCCCAAGTCCACTACGAATCAAGCAAAAATTCCAAAGACACTCCAGATAGCAGAACCTCAAAGTATTATCCCACTAGGATATAAAGAGATCCAACTAAAAGACAGTGATCCAAAATTAGTCGCTCGCATTGGAACACAGTTAGAACCTGACTTGGAAAAAGATCTAATCCAATGCCTCCGAGACCACGTTGACATATTTGCATGGAGTTCATCTGATTTTCCAGGGATTAGTCCCAATGTAGCAGTCCATCACCTGAACGTCACGCCCGGGACAAAACCTGTACAACAGAAGAAGCAACACTTTAAACCTAAAAAGAACAAGATCATCAAAGACGAAGTCCCCAAATTCCTAGATGCAGGATATGTGGAAAAGGTCTAGTATTCAAATTGGTTTTCTAACGTCGTAGTCGTCCCGAAGCCAGGAGGAAAATGGAGATTATGCGTCGATTTTACAGATTAGAATATATTGTGCAAAAGATTCTTACCCTTTGCCTCCCATCGACCAAATTGTGGATTCTACAGCCGGTTGCGAGTTGTTGAGCATGATGAACGCATTTCAGGAATATCATCAGATATTCCTATCCGCTGAAGACCAACTCAAAACGACCTTTATAACAGAGAGTGGCATATATTGCTATAAAGTAATGCCCTTCGGACTCAAGAATGTCGGGGCAACCTATCAGCGAATGACCAACAAGTTATTTCAAACACAAATAGGACACACTATGGAAGCCTATGTTGACGATATGCTTGTAAAAAGTAAAAAGGCGATGGACCACATAGCTCATTTGACAGAAGCTTTCAGCATTCTACGGATATACCGACTAGAAATAAATCCAGTCAAGTGTACCTTTGGCGTGAAAAGTGGAAAGTTTCTCGGCTACATGGTATCCAAAAGAGGAATTGAAGCGAACCCTGACAAAGTTGTAGCTTTACAAAACATGACGCCTCCATGAACCCTAAAGGAAGTCCAATCTCTTGCTGGAAAAATAGCATCCCTAGGCCGTTTATCTCACGACTAGGAGACAAGGGCTTACCATTCTTCAAAGTCATTTGAGGAAAGAACTTCAAATGGACCCCAGAATGTGACCGGGCATTTCATGAATTGAAAGAATACCTGAAGTGCCCCAGGATACTGGTAGCTCGGCAACCCCAGGAAAACTTATTTGTTTACCTTGCTGTATCTGAAGAAGCCGTAAGTACCGTATTAACTCGAGAAGAAGGAAGCTCACATAAACCTATTTATTACGTGAGCAAAACTTTGCATGGAGCAGAAATCAATTGCTCTGGTCACCGCAGCAAAGCCGACTTCGCCCGTATTTCCAGTCGCACCCCCTCATAGTTCTCACTAATCAACCCATGAAGCAATTCCTCGCAAGGCCAGATGCCTCCGGAAGGCTAGTAAAGTGGGTCGTTGAACTCAACGAATATGATATCACCTACAAATCAAGGAATTCACAAAAAGCACAAGTACTCGCCGACTTCATTGCCGAAACCACTCGAACCCCTGCAGCAGAAAACATCATGGACACTTCATGTAGACGGGTCATCTACCTCAAAACATGGAGGTGTTGGGATCGTATTGTGTGAAAAAGACGACGAGACCATAAAAATTGTCGTGCTTCTAGATTTTTCTATTACAAACAATACTGCGAGTACAAATCTCTCGTCCTAGGCCTCGAGATTGTTGTACAGCACGGAATCAAGAACCTAAAAGCATATACCAACTCTCAGTTAATCTATGGACAGTACATGAAGACGTTTGAGGCTCGCGAAAAAAATATTCAACCAATATTTGGAAAAGCTCCGAGAATTGACTCGATCCTTCTTAAGTTTCGAATTACAACAAATATCCCGTACAAAGAACGCTAATGCTGACACTCTATCACGTCTTGCATCGCATTTGGATACCCAAGACGGACATACAATACAAATTCTAGTACAAAAGGAACCAGCCATCAAGCCACTCACCTTGCCTGAAAATAAGGCTATCTTGATACTCGACAAAGGCCATTGGATGACCCCATTGATGGAATATCTAAAAAATGGAATATTACCTTCGGACCCTACAGAAGCCCGACAATTACGAATGCGTACCTCCTGGTTTACACTCGTAGATGGCGAATTATACAAGTGAAGCTTTGAAGGACCACTCCTCCGATGTATTATGCACCCGCGAACCCAACTCTTACTAGAAGAAATACACAACGGGGAGGAAGCTAGCCACATTGGGGGAAGATCCCTAGTCCAAAAGTTATGCTTACACGGTTTTTATTGGCCCACCATGCTTCAAGATGCATTAAACTATGTCCAACAATGTGAAGAATGCCAGAGGTACGAAAACTTGATAGCCCACCCAACTGTACCAATGACTGGAATATCAACAGTATGCCCTTTTGATACTTGGGGAATAGATATTATCGAACCACTACCACAAGCTACCGGATAAAGACGATTCATCATTACAGCTGCTGAATATTTTACGAAATGGGCAGAGGCATAAGCTGTGACAAAAATAACAGAAAGGGATATCATCCATTTTCTATGGCAAAATATCATATACCGATTTGGAGTACCACGAGTCCTCGTAACAGATAACGGACAACATTTTCAAGGAGCCAAAATAGCAAATTGGTGTGCTACCCTGCAAATTCAACAAAGGTTTACATCCGCATATCATCCACAATCTAACGGGCAGGTGGAAGCACTCAACAGGATCATCTAACTAGGGCTAAAGAAAAAACTTAAGGATCACAAAGGGAAATGGCCAGGGGAGTTATTCGAAATATTATGGTCATACCGAACCACTATAACGTACAGAGAATACCCCATTTTCTTTGACTTATGGATCTGAGGCCATCGCCACCACCGATATCATTTTTGGAGCCCATCGGGTTACCTCTTACACCCCCAATGGAAATATAGAAAATCGGATAACCGACCTCAAACTCATAGACAAAATACGAGATGCTGCCATAGCACACTTATCCAAACATCAAAATCTCTTTCGAGGAAGGAAAAAACTCAAGTATAACAGGGACGAACCGCAAGAGGGAGATCTAATATTATGAAAGGTCTGAATCCATGATAGCCAGGGAAAGCTGCAACCTACCTGGGAGGGACCCTATCAACTCCTCTGGAAATACGAAAATGGAGCCTGCTGATTAGCGAACGAACAAGGACAAGTCCTCCCCCATACCTGGAATCAGGACAACATCAAGAAGTTCTATAAACACATGTGAAAGAAAGAAAGAAATGACAACTCTCTTTCTCCTCTCATGGAATAAAAGGACACCTTCTCGCGGATTTTCTTTGTCCATAACAAATAAATATCTAAAACTGACACTCACCTTAGCTGTCAACTATGGCGGTCATGCTTTTAACGCTGAACCGTCACCTTTAGACACTCACGCTCTTACGCTGAGCTGTCAACTAAGGCGTTCGCACTTTTGCGCTGAACTGTCACCTCCGACGTTTACGCTCTCACGCTAAATTGTGAAAGACATTCACGCTCCTACGTTGAACTATCACAATAAAAAAATAATAGTAATAATAGTAAATAATAAAAATAAAAATAAAAATAAAAAATAAAAAATAAAAAATAAAAAATAAAAAATAAAAAATAAAAAATAATAATATATAAATGAATACAAAATCATATACAATAAAGTATAATAAATAAATAAAGTATAATAAAGAATATGTATACTTAATTGTCAAAAAGAATATGTATACTTAAGTATAATAAAATAAAATAGACAAACAAATACAGTAATACATTTCCTGCTTCGAATACCCTTCCACCTTGAGCCGGAATTCGCTTTTTGGAGAACCACGGAAGAACCAAAGAAAATTTTGCCGCAACTTTTTCTACTCCAAAAAACTTCGACAAAGCAAAAAAAATGCAAATCTTCTCTGCCAGCCACAAAGATTTGTACCACTATCTCAATACTCGATAAAACTCCCAGCAAAAAAAAATGAGTGGAAAGCTATGGTCGAACGTTCAAGTCAGCAACCAAAGATTGGAAAATAGAGTAGCTATCCTGAAAACTCATACTACCCCAAGGAATAAACGAAAATCGTCCCTGCATCAGAAAATCAAACCTGGCAAAAAATAAGAACATTCTTCCCACCAACTGGATATAGCCAAAAGAAATATTGACAACTCAAGAGAAGTTCTGAAATAAGCCATTCATACATAGATAGTTTAAAAGAAAATAAAACAACAAAAACATTTCAGAGAAACTCCAAATAGACAAGAGATTCCCACAAAATGTCCTTGCCAAGTCACCAACTGAAAATCAAAGTATAATTAGCTACATACTACCGCAACTCAACAGGATTTGAAAATTGACAAAAAACCATCCCGGAGAAACTTAGCTACGAAGCTACCAGTTACATAAAAGTACCTCTAAAACATCCTACTAAATTAGATGGGATAAATCGTCAATCAATGGGGTGCTCTCATGGATTAATTCATCCAGAGAGCAAGTTAGAGTCGCCTCCGCCGCTCTGACGGCAACCACACGGCAAAAGGAAGAAGAACTCAGGAAACGCTGCACGTATGCCTCCCCATGCACCCGTGGATTCACCAACCCAGATGAAGAAGTGAAATTCTGCACCAACTACAAATGATGAGACATCATCGCAGAAAAAGAACTCATCTGGATGAGTTGATGCAACAAATAGGAGGAAAGGTGCTCCAATTACAAAACCTAATCCATGGCGGTCCCCATCACCTTGCAATTATGAGCCATTCGTTTCTCCAACTCCGACAAGCGCAGGAAGGCAGATGAATGTTCCGCTCGAGCATCTTCCAGCATCAGCTGGAAATTCCCTACCCATGCTTGGGCCTAAAACTTGCAGTGCTCCCACAATAGGCGGTACTCAGCCTCCCTGGAACCCACATGCACCCACTCCTCCCCATTCCAAACAAAATGAAGGTTCTCCGATCATCGCTCCCGGCCATCCTAAGGTCACTGTAGGTCCCCGATTTTGTCTTTCAGTTGGGATTTTGAAAATCCCATATGTGAAGGAATGCTCACCTGACAAAAATTCACCTGGATAACTAAATGTTCCTGCCAAGAAAAATGCAAAAATCAAAAGAAGATTTCAAAAAATCAAAACAAAACTGCAGAAGGAAGAAGGTAGAACCTAGCATGGCTATTCTCACACAAAAAGAAGTGCACAAGAAAGGATGCTACTTATAGTATAAAAAGAATGAAAATCACAGTGAAAGAGGCAAAACAACTCAGCACATGGAGTGAAGGAGGAGCGACAGGAAACTGAAACGCCCTTCTGTTCCAGAAGAGTCTATTGAGGGCGGGGAGATGTGATATAGATTGAAAAGCAGGCTGCTCAAATGGGCCACATCAAAGGCCCAAGAGGCCGACCCATCAACTACCCATTCTGAGTACACGACCCAATGACTGCAATAGAATGCAAATAAATCCCATGTGAATGAATAGTAAGAGAATGTGTGAGGAGAGGCCAAGTGATAAGTTGAGTTGTCAATCAATCATACCTTCACATGACAGCACACACAATCTTTTCTTCTCTATACAAGGGATCGAATCCTGTAATAGAAGGGGGATAAAATTAAGATCTCTTTTCTTGTGAGGAAGTCATCATAAGTTTGCTCTCATCTTTAAGAGATTTGGCCCCCCAGCCTCCCACCATATTTTGCCCCACTTTCTTTAAATTTTCCCAGCACTAAATTCAGGAAATAATATATAATGCACTATTAGAAGTAGGTGAATAATCTGACCACATCACTTCTACTCCTCTATTCTTTAGTTGTCCTAAGCATTTATGAAGAAGTTGCAGTCCAACAGCTTTTTCATTAGGCATTCTTGAAACTGCTATTGTATTAAGCAACTCAAAGAAGACGATTACAAAACTTCCAGTTCAGTCGCCTGCGTGTGTATATATTGCGTTCGATAGGATATGTATGGTTGTGAGATCTTCAATTCCATGTTCATGTGGCACTTTTGTTTTTCGCTACAATTTGTACCATGAAATCGATAAGAATGCGGTCCAAAAATCATGGGTTGATGAATTGCAGGGGGTGGGGGTGGGGTAGGAGTAGGGGTTGAGGACCTCGGCTTGGTAGACTTCGTCGTCGAAGCAGTTCTGGAGAAGAATCTCTTTGGAGGTGGTGGTGGTTCATTCTCTTCCTGGTTCCAATCCGAGTTTGAGAAAACCCTCTTCAGAAAGCAAACTCTAATCGTTTTCGATAGATATGAGGCAGGAAAGACCGATCAGGCCGGTTATCCTATTATCTTGATTGGTTCTTTCTGCAGTGCTCTTCTTGTAAATCGGGCACAAAAAAACCAATCATCCATGTATAAGAAACAAAATTAATTATGTTAAGACTCAGGAGCCAGAGTAAGAACTTATTAATTTATTTTTTCTTTGAGAGATTCAAGCCATTTTTATTTCCTCTTTTATCCTCGATGATCCTTTTTTCGCTCATGAAATCTTGTAGAGGAGTCTTGTTATCTACGACATGCATCATCTAGTTTGTTTTGACGCCTTTTGGGGTTTGCCCCAGTAAAAAACAAGAGCCTTTTAAATGTTGACTCTCAAACTTCCGCCAGCTGTGACAATGGATTATTTGTCAGTACTCGTGGCCTTCTAGCCCAATGTGACCTCATTCTGTTTGGATACTTTCGGTCACGCGAGCTGAAGAAGTACCATTTGTTCTCTCCAAGAACAACCTTGGCTATAAAACAATTTAAGAAATAAACTTGACACTCCATTTAAATATTTGGCTGAAAAATGTGACAGATTAAGAATTTATGGGGTAGTTCCATGGATGGGGTGCAGAGCCATGAATTCGAGGGGGGGCAATTTTTTTTAGTTTGAACAGAGTGGGTCGGGTCGAGTTGAATCTGGTCCAATCGGTATGCACATCTTAATGTTGTGATAGAAAAGGTAAGAATCAAAACAAGTTAAATCAAACCATAAAAATGTATGATTAATATTTTTGTTGTTTTAGACAATATTTTTTTTTTATAAAAATAATATTTTAACAATATTTTTATTAAGATGTTTTGGATAATAATTATAATGGTCGTTGTTTCCAACAGAAATACCCCTTTATATTAGGGCGTTAACAATCCAGAAAACATTAAACTAATTAAAAATAATTATATTAAATAACTATAACAAAAAAATATTAAAATACTACTCAAAGCAAATATGAATAAAGACTAATAAAGTTGATAAAATACCATCTATGTTGCTTGGTCTAATTGTGGTTAGACTGTTTATATTTTATATGCAACCATCAACATTTTGATTTTGATATCTAAAAAATGAACTGTAAAGTCAGCTACAGAATTCGAACCCTGGGTCATAAATTCAAAAACTTGACATTCTACCAGTTGATCTAAGCATACTAAGGCAAATATAATTATAATATTTAGGGGATCAAATAAAAAAATTTACATATCATTTTTTGAATACTAGGGGGACCATTGCCCCATTGGTCCCCCATCGCTGCGCTTCTGCCCATGGATCGAATTTGTATAGATCAACTTTGGCGATAATGGGTACCGGCAGGGGTACAAAGGTGATCTTCTTCATGAGATAGTGCACCATCAACTCCTCGTCCGTCGGGTGGAACTGGAAACCCACTGGAAGATCCGGATGCCAATGCTTGAACACGATGGAGGAACCCGAGCTATCCATAAATCCACCAAAAAATTTATTATAAATTTAGAAAATCTTAATAAGAGGAAGATCTCGAGTTTGACGTTCCTTTTATTTATTACATGGTAGATACAACTGGGTTATGCTACAAACCAATCAGAATATGCCACGTAATACGGTAGGGTCAATTTTTTTCTTCAATTTTTTAATATTTTTTATATAAATTTATTTATTTTATAACTGTTTTCAAAAACATTTAATGCTTCAAATCATAACAATTCAAAACACAATAGTACAAGGTTCACAATGAACCTAAAAATAAGTTAAACCTTCTTAATAAAAAAAACCAAAAATAAGTTCAAACTCCACAACAAATCCAGAAAACTTCAAAACACATTTGAACTTCATAACAAAAGTTGTAGTCCCAAATGTAGATCACTTCCTTTGAATCCAAGGTGTAGAAAGGTGAACTATAGATTAACTGCAACAACACACTCAATATGAACTGAGAATTGTTTACTTGACATGATCACAGATAACTAATGATTCGATCCTCAATTATATTTCTGAGATTTGCTTCCATCTCTGTATAATACACAATATATTTAAAGGGGACAAACAATAAAGTAAAATGTAAATAGATTTAAAATATAATCTTCATTACCTGAATAAAAAACACAAGTCTTTGGGTCCTCTATGCCTTCATAATGGTAGTATCTCGATGGTTTCTTTCAACCAATTTTGAGAACAAAACAACCCCTCAGTCATCTTGGTTGCCAATGAACTATTAAAGACATTTAACATTCGACCTGCCATGCTGAAAACCAATTCCAAAAGCATAGTTATGATGGGAATTGCAAGCACACCTCCTGTCGTTCTAGCAAGAATGAATACTTTGATTCATTCACTTTCCACCAATCTAAATGTTATATTCCGTATCACAATCTTCAATTCTATCCGTGAGGTACCTATCCAACTTAGTATGTTTGTCCAATTGAGTTTCTTGGCCATGAAAGCAGCATAGCCCTTCAACACCTAATCTTTGGGACTTGTCGAACTACTTTCCGCATAACATTTTTCGGTAGAAGATTTACCATATATCAAATTGTACTCATAAAAAATAGTTTGTAATGTACGCCTAACCATGGTCATAGCGTTGTCACTCTGATCCTTGCTCATATATTCGATAAACTAATACCTGAACCAACCAAGTTTATATTTCGATTTAAGAACAGTTGCGACAAATAAGTACCAGTTTATATTCAAAACAAATAGTAATAAGTACATATGCATATTAAAAAGTAATAAGAACAATATGTAAGAACAATAACAAAAAATAAGAACAATACTTATTCAACCTAAGCTTCAGGTCATCATTAGTAAGTTTCCCCAATACTTATCATACTTAAGTTGCATTTTATCGCCCATCACATTGAAGTTGTTGCCATCGCTCATCAAAAAATCATCCAACTGCATCTTGATCTTAGCCAACTCCTTAAAAAATAGATGTACAGTGCAAATCTTTTGATGCGATCCAAGATGCGCACCACAGTGTTGGATTTGCAAGAGACCCTTCAAGTTCTCTAAGGTACCAACGACAAGATCTAGGGTCAAATGTCTCGAGGAATCATTCAAGGAGGTGAACCAAATGCCTTGGGCCGACGCTAAGATGATCAAGAAGGGCCCAAACAATGATCCAAACTTCACCCACATCATTAAAGCCTTGAAGATGCAATGTGATGATCAAAACAGTATGAACACATGCAAGGTCCACATGATTTCTAAAATGGAATGTGTGAATACAAAATGTAGTGATGGCATCCATGTTTCATCCATGGCACCCATGGCCGAGGCACGCTGGGTAGCAACTCGAGGTAGTAAGGATGTTTTGGAACTTCCACAAGGTCTAATAACAAGAGCAAGGTTGAAACAATTCAAAGAAGGATTTGCCATGCTAATCCATGACATGTGGGCCATTACCCCAACTCAAGAGGGCCAAGATAAATATAATTCAAAGGGGTATGGACACATCAACACAAAAGCGCCATGGGCTATCCATTTGATCGAACCATATAATGAAGCCCATGGATAATTCATCATGACCCAATCAAGAGAGAGCTTGAGAAATGAATTGGTGGAATCTCCACCATTTCAAAACCATGAAGTAACAAACGTTCAACACCACCATGAAGGAGTTGAAGGCTATTCAATGCACGTGTCTCCACCTTTTCCATTGAAAATCATGAAGTGAAGGCCATACAACCCACCTTCAAGACTATAATCAAGGGAAAATAAAAAAAGCATTAAATCCCGAAGACTCCATGATACACAACCAAGGCCGTGATTAAGAGTTGACGTGGAGGCTACATGATGACATGAAGGCTACATGATGCACATGAACTTTAAAATTAGAATTTAATGCACAAATAGCCTAAATTTTGTGTTCTTTCTTAGCTTGGTTTTTAGTTTATGACTTGTAAGATTACATCTCCTTTTAGCTTTTATAAAGCTCTTTCCGACTTATATTTCCTTGTTTTGAGAAAAGTGATGAATTCCTTTCCAAAAAATACGTAGGTTCACACTTCCATTATAGGTGTTGGGTTGAATTCTCAACAAGTTTGTCAATTTTCGGTCCTTTATTTTGAACCACCAATATCGGTATTGGGTTTAGTCACAAGTTTGCTAGGATCATATCATGTAGTGTGTAAACACAAAGCTCGTTCAAGATACCATGCAAAGCCATGAGATCAAGTTTAATCCATGCAAGGTGGAGATCAACATCCAAAGCTCCAAATACATCAACCACCACGATCAACATGCATTCAAAGTCATGACCAACAACCCATACATGCAAAGTGTGAACAAAGGACATGCTTGGACGTTCAAATACATACAAGGATATGATCAAGTTTAAGTACAATCACTTATTCAATTCGGTCAATACTAGCCTTAAATACTTGAAGGCTGAAGACCATGTTTAAGCCTTGGACAAAGACCTAGCCACATTGGAAAGGCTTGGTCAAGAAAGGACTTTATGAGGGAAAGTTGGAACGGCTCTCAAGACTTGATCAACTTAATGAGGGTTATTTGGAAGGCCATTAACGAGTTAAATCATAGGAAAAGGCAAGGCCAAAGGTGTAAGTTAATGAAGAATGTTGAATGACTCTCAAGTCTTGATTACATTAAATGAGATATTTGACCAAGACTCTTCTTATTCTAGTTGATGTTGGCCTATAAATAGGTGATGTTCGAACTTAGTTTGGTAATTTTTTTTGAAGTTGAAATTGTATTTTGAGAGGTTGTGCCCTCCTTGCCTTTATAAAGGCTCTTTGGACTTATCTAGCTCTTCTAGTGGCATCCCATTTTCAGAACTTATCACTGGATTCTTGATTAAGACAAGTTCTACTCAGGGTTTCTCGTGTGGTGTTCCTTTTCAACTTGTAGTCTTGGTTTCCACCTTATTATAGGTGACAGGTCAAAATCTCAATCAAACTCGTTTTTCCATCTTGTGTTCAAACCACCAATTATTGATATTGGGTTTTGTTACATTTGTTGGCAATGTTCATATCATCTTACATACGGAGAAACTCAAGGTCACTTCATAAAACAATTGCAAGAAACTTATGAATTGCTTTATACGATCCCAGTCATATTTGGGAAGATCCCCCACTGTCTTCTTTGCATCTCTAGCCTCTAACAAAAACCCTACTGAGTTACCATCCTCCATCTTCAACATCTCTTCAAAAGTGGCTTGATGCTTCTCCACATAAACCAATATGATAGGTGGAAATTCTACTTTGTGCAGACATCCAACTGCAAAAAATCCTTTGATTTCATTCCTTTACTTGCTACACAGGTCTTGAAAGCATCTGCCATTTGAGGTGAAGAATTTACATACGTTACCATAAGTCTTAATCTTTTGCACCGAATGATCGATTCTTTTAATTCATCTTGCACAATTAAGTTCAAACTGTGTGCAACACATCTCATATGCACGTTTTCATGTTGCACAATAACTCCACCCACGTTACGCCCAAACCTTTTCAGCTGCCCATCTCTCAAATGATCAATAGTTGTTTCATTATTGGATGCATTCTCAATCGTGATGGTTAGTACCTTATAAAGTCCCCAGTTAAGCATGCACTTTTCCAACTCCTTCGAAATGAACTTACATTTGTGGTTGGTAATCTTTCAAAATTCAATAACTCTTCTATGCAGCAACCAATTTTTGTCAATTAAATGTGTTATAACACACATGTAATTAATATTCTGCAAAGATGTCCACATGTCCATAGTCAAGCACACCCTCATATTCAACTCCACAACTATCCCTTCAATAAACTCAACTCAGAAAAGGTACACACCCATGCGATCTTGCACAATAGTGATCTTGAAATCATCTTGAAATAAGGCTGAAGTAGCCTGAGCATCTTCTTGAATCCAGACCTCTCCATAGTCATAAAGAGTCGCTCATCCTCAATGAGGAACTCGCAATAGCTCTTCTAATAATCTTTTCATCATATATGTCTTAACTTTAATTCTCCTTTTTCATTCCCCTTACAAATGATGCATCATGCGTCAATTTCATTTGGTAGGAGTCCATCGATTCTTCTATTTCCTCCTACATCTCATCAATTGTAAGTGCTTCGTTAATGTCCGATAAGTTGTTTCGTCTACTAAGGATGAATTTCGATAATGTTCCATCTTGTGAGAGAAAAGAAAAGAAAAATCATATTAAAAACAAGAAAAGAAGCTTTAGACTTGAAAACATATAGTAGTACCAAGGGCGGAGGGAGGGGACCAGGTCGGACTCTAGCCCGGCCTAGACCCCCTACCCCCTGGGTCTTTTTTTTAAACACACTAAAGTTCAAGCTCATCCGATTCATAAAAAAAATAACAATAGAAACTCTTGCCTTTCGAGGCCACTTGGACCATTTTTTTAAAAATACACCAAATCTCGGCCTCATTCGGATCCTAAAAGTTTGAGCTAGTAAAATTATTATTGTTCGAGGTTCTAAAATTATTATTTATGACTGTTGAGTAGGTAATTATTTCGTCACCTCCTAAAAAAAATTTATTGACCCCCCTAAAAAAAAAATTTGGCCTCTAATTTTTTTCTAGATGCGCATTTGAGTACTACCTTTCTTACAAACTTCAGATATTGAGAAAACAAGAAAAAGAAGCCAATCATGCAAATGTGCAAAATTATGCAGATCATAGTAACGTCTTTTCTTGTTTTTTTTTCCCACTTTTCACGTAGACGATTAAAAAAGATTACCTATTTCAACGCGACGAGTTTAATTTTTCAGGATGTAAACTCCTCCAATAAACATTCCCCACATGTCAAAGTTTAGAAGAAGAAAGCAGAAGCATTACCTGACATGCCAAAGGTCCATTTAATGATATCTGAATCATGCGTGCCAATACCAATCAGGGTTCCTCGCCGTAAGAGTTCATATCATAAATAAGAAATTTCATTTGCTCAATAAGATCTGAGACAGGGTCAGTAGTGGCGATACGGAAAGTACAAGAGGATGAATCAATCACAAACAGAAGTGACGAAGCAGAGGAAATTATGGAATTGACCCGGATATACACTATAGTATGCAAGAGTTTGTGTAGAAGTCCATTATTTATTATGAGAAATGATACACCGCACCGCTTTTTAGGCACAACTTTCACACAACAATTGACACGTCAGCTGGTTGAACCAATGGGGTGTTGTGTTTAACACTTGGGGGTCCACTGAATCTGACGTGGCATCAGAGTTGTGCGAAAATTGTGCCAAAAAGTTGTACGGTATATCATTTCCAGAAATGATATAGCGCACGACATTTCTGGCACACGAATCGCACGAATGAAGGCAAAATGGTCATTTTGCCCCCTTGTGTTTAACACGCGCCACAAAATTCGTGCGCTACATCATTTCTCTATCATTTCACATTTGTTATCGTACTAGTAAAAAAACGTTCAGAGTTTGTTATAATGGTTCGGATTTATTAGATTCACTAACCTGACAAATAAGATTCAAGTACCAAGAAGGTTCGTAGTATCACAACTGACAAATGCTATAGCGCACGAACTCTGTCGCGCACTAACGCACGAAACAGGGGCAAATGACCATTTTGCCCCTGTTTAACACAGGGCATCCCTGTTTAACACAGGGCAAACAACACTTGCCCCTGTTTAACACAGGGGCAAAATGGTCATTTGCCCCTATTTCGTGCGTTCGTGCTGTGGAGATTCGTGCGCTATAGCATTTCTCATCACAATTATATTTGGAGAAGAATTTTGGCTTTGGCATTTCAACAAACATGTAACCGACAATTCAATACTAAACTCAATAATGCAGGAATAGTTAGGAATCAGGTTAACGGGAATCAGAAGAGATCCTATAACAAATAGAATGATTTCATTGAGGGAATGGTTTTTATTATATTAATAACTCGTATCAGAACCATTCGGCACCGACATCTTCACATTGGTCTTTTTATGGAGAAGAGACGGCCACGGCTCTCAGATCCTCAATTCAATTGGGAGAACTTTCTTAATTAAAAAAATAATAATCGGGAGAAGTTGCAATTGCAAACTGAGGAGCGAGACTGGAATCGGGGGCTGGTATTACATAAAGAAATAATCGATTTTATTTCCATCGATACTAATAGGTAAAAATCAAAACCCATTTTGTAGTTTTGATTTTATGGAATCCAAACCGATACTAAAAATTAAATTACAGAATTTTGGTATCAGTATCGGATCGATTTTGATATTTAAAAATGTAGATTATAGAATGGATTTAAAATTAGAAAACGCAACTTTACCCACTATATTTCTAACTAAGTTAGGGTCTTGGGGGTCTGATGTACGCGGTATTACCCTTGTAATTATACAAAGAGACCATTTTCGTTTCGCGACCCAGACGGGTATCGATCACTGGACCTCACAGTTGTGAGGTGTAATTGCTCACCACTTGAGCCACCAGGACTTGATGGATTTAAAATCAGAAGAACGAATCTAATGAAGAACGAAC
>JAOWBN010178205.1:0-17493 GCA_028565015.1 Pinguicula moranensis
TAATAATTATTATATTAATTAATTTAATTTATTCAATAATTTTATAAATTAAATATAGTATAGTAATAAATTATATTAATTAATTTTATTTATTTAAATTGATATATTAATTAATTAAAGTATATTAATCCATTTTTAACTTAATCGATTAAATTAATCCATTTTAACTTAAAATGGACTAAGAAATGGCATATTAGTAATTTAAGTTAGTAATCCGTGTAGGAGTGAGTAATCCGTGTTATGAGGGACGACTACCAAACACCCTAAACCAACTACAGAAGAAAAAAAACTGAATGTCCCCTACCAAACGCACTTATCCGTGTTAGCCCCACAGTAGTCCGCGAACCTGGTTTACTCCTATCCGGCTATCAAACACACCGAAAATTAAACCCCAAAAAACAAAAACATAACATGTTCTCTGCTTCTTCTTCTTTCAAACCGCACAACCTCCATGACCTGAATCACATGCCACGGTGATTCTGATTTTTCTGGCTCTGGATCTGCAGAAAATCATCAAAACAAAAGGTGACTCTCTTTTCTGGCAGCAATCTGGTGTTAAGTACCAGCTGTTTCGTCCTTGGATCCCTACTGGAGGACACAACTAATTTCATGGGGACGGCAGACGATTTTCTGTTCATCGTGGTCGTGGTGCTTTTCATGGAGGATGAGGCAGATCTGGATGGTCTACCACGATTTAGACCCACAGCAAAAATCTTAGACGAGCATCTGGTAACTTGGGCAGCGGTTCTGATCACCTTGGTGGCATTTTTAGCAATTTTGGTGATCAGGTTGTTGCTGATCGTGAGTTTGGTCCCCTCAACACCAATCCTGATCAACTCAATTCTGGTCTACCTCAAGATAATTCTGGAGATTTTGGTGTTATGGTCGAGACATTGGAGGACTAATGGCCGTAATCCGTTTGATGACAAATATGTTGTAGCCTGCCAGATTTGTGGTGGAACAAGCCACACTGCAATTGACTGTTCACAAGGTGGATTATTCCTACCAAAGGCGCCATCCACTAGCCCAACTTGCAGCACTTGCTGCTAAGTCTAATTCATATCCTAAAACTCCAGTTTGGCTTACTGAGAGTGGTGCGAGGATCTCATTCAGTTGCATCTACAGGAGCCGTATTCGGGGAATGAAGAAATAGCAGTGGGTAATGGGATAGGTATGCAAATCAACCACACTGGCACACTCGAATTTCCGACTGCTCTTGGCAAAGCTTTACATCTAAAGTTCTCCATTGCCCTAGTGCTTTTGCTAATCTTCGGTCTATTTATAAATTTTGTTGGAATGTTGACTGTTTCTCAGTTCTCACCAAGTTTGATTATTTTATGAAGGACTATACCCAATACGCCTAGGAACTTCTTCTCTTGAAATCAAACGTGCTTTGACAAGTGTGGTTGGTGTCCAAACCATGGGCGGATGCCAAAAAAAATCTGAGGGGGCTAAATTTTTTTTAAGAGGGGCATATAAAAAAATTATAGAAGAAGAAATATTTTTTTAAAGGAACGATATACATTTTTCAGGGGACGATAAAATAATTTACCTTCTCAATATTTATGAAAATAATAGTTTTACCAACTCAAACAATGAAAAAATAAAAGTTACCTAATTTGATTATACTATCTAATTTATTCATACTACCTAATTTATTTATATAAATATTTCTCATAATAGATGAACACAAGCAGAGCATATTTAATAAACAAAGATGAAAAAACCTATAAATAGATTCATAAAACAGAATCGAGACAGTAATAGCTAAATCGAAAACCAATCCAAAAGAAATCCTAAATCGAAATTACCAACATTATCGCTGAAAGATGCTAGAAAAAAGCTTAAAATAAAAATACTTAATTAAAAAAAACCTAAATTAAATTATGTTGGTATTTGAGTTATTTAGTATTTATCTGATAGAGTTGGTTGTTTATCTGATAGAGCTAGAGTTGATTAAATTTCTATAGGATTTATAATTCTAGATTAAGTTATGATTTGGTTTGTAATACTGTGTATACCCCAAGGGGTTATGCTTAATAGAGTACGGGTTTGATTATTATTTTCTACATGGTATCGGAGCCAGGTTGGAACTACAAATCTAGACAGAAAACCCTAATTCTCATACATCCCACAAAACCCTTGCCGCCACCTCACCTCCGCCCCAGAAATCGCGCCACATCACCAGGATTCACTGTTCATGGTCGGAAACGGCCAGATCCGGCCATTCCCGGAAATCTATCCGCGTCGGTTTTACTGTTCACCACTAATGTTGTTCACTGTGGGATGGGGTGGGGTGGGTATTGTTCACTGCCGGTACTGTTCACGCCGTCTTTACTGTTCACACCGTCTTTACTTTTCACTGTATTCGCCATCGGTTACTAATCACCGTTGCCGAAAAAAAAATTGTTTGGTTACCCCGTCGCATCTGTCAACTCAGTTTTCATTGATTTAGTGGTGTTTGATGGATATTTTCGTTTTGGTGGAAAAGGATATTTTGTGTGGTTTGGTGATTTCTGTTTGTCGTGTTGATCGGGCCTAAACTTGGAGATCCAATTAGGCATTACTTGAGGACTGATGTGCAAGTGTTGTTTTTTATTTTGGTTCGATGGTTGAAGCTTTTATCGATTGTACGGTGTTGTACTGCTACCGTGCAATCATGTCTTGGAAGTATTATCGATTGCACGGTGTTGTACTGCTACCGTGCAATCATGTCTTGGAGGTATTATCGATTGCATGATGTTGAACTGCTGTCGTGCCATATTGGAGGTGTTACCGACCGCACAGTGTTGAACTGCTATTGTGCTATCTCAAAGGTGTTCTTGGGTTCGAGTTCTGGAGGTGTTATTGATAGCACAATGTTGCACTGCTGCCGTGCGATCATGGGGTTGAGTTGTTGTACTCGTCCAGCGTTTGACTACTGCTAGTCGGAGTTGGTATCTTTTGTCGTGGGACCAGTGAGAGTAGCATTTAGACAAGATCCAACAAGATGGAGATCGATGACTAAGCTGAAGAAGCCTGCAAGATGGAGGTCTATGACTGAGCTGGAGGTGCCAACAAGATGGAGACTTATGCCTGAGCAAGAGTAGACAACAAGATGGGGATCTATACTTGAGTTTGAGAGTGAGACTCTATCACAGGGGGAGTCGAGAGTGTTCACGAGAGTGGTGATTAACCGTGTGTCAGTGAGAGTGTGGATTAGCCTTGTGTCAGCAATAGTGTGGAAGAGCGTGTGTCGGCAATAGTGTGGAAGAGCCGTGTGTCGACGATGAAGAGCCATGTGTTGGCTAGGGATGTGATTAGCCATGCATTGGCTAGGGATGTGATTAGCCATGTGTTGGCTAGGGAGATGATTAGCCGTGCATTGGTTAGAGGAGTGAGAAACCATGCGTTGGCGAGAGAGTGGAAAGAGAATCTGGATAGGCCAGATCTGAAAGAGATACTGGGTGGCCCAATCTGCGGACACTGGGACCAGATCAGAAAGATACTGGATGGGCCACAATGGAGGAAGGAACTGGATGAGCCATCGTTGACTGCTGGAAGGTCATCGACTACTGAACTGTGTATCAATATGAGCTTAGTGAAGCCCATCTTGAGAGGGAGTGTTGGTATTTAAGTTATTTAGTAGTTATCTGATAGAGTTAGAGTTAGAGTTGATTAAAGTTCTATAGGATTTATAATTCTAGATTCAGTTAGAATTTGGTTTGCAATACTATATATACCCCAAGGGGTTATGTTTAATAGAGTACAGGTTTGATTATTATTTTCTAAAAATTATTAAAACAAAATTGAAGTAAAAAAAATTTGGGGTAGGGGCTGCCCCCACTCAACCCCCAGGGGTACCCACTAACACAGGGAGGGACCTGACCCCCATGTCCGCCATTGGTCCAAACTTCCTTTCTGAATTGGCATGCTCGCTTGGGTCATGCCTCTACCTCTATCATTCGTTTAGTGATCAGTAGTTTAATTTGCCTATATCTGGACCTGTTAGTCAGTTCGCTGTTTGTGAACCCTATTAATTGGGTACAAGCAGATTTCATTTTGCAAATCTAAACGTGTGTAAAAGAGTCCTTTGGACTTGGTTCATTTTGATAAGGGTACGTTTGGTATTGGGTATCCAAGCAGATTAAGTGGGATAATCGAGGTTATCCTACATTGTCTAGTGTTTGGTGCCCACGCACTATTTATCCCACGGTTACGACAGATTACAACGCGGTTTGGGATAACAAGGTGACAACTCTATGAAATCTTTATCTTGTTTTCACTTTGTGTAAATACTTTCTATTTATATAAAATTTGGCCTTTCAAAAAAAAAACTCTAAGAAATCTGTCTGCCGAGAAATGGGTGGATTTCGCTATCTCGCTAGTATCCTCAGAAACCACACAGTGAAGTTCTCTTTATGCCCATGTACTACCAACATATTAATTAAATAAATTTTAATTATTAATATAATATAATTTAATTAATTTGAGTTATTAATTAAATTTTAATTAGTAATAAAATTTAATTAAATTTTAATTATTAATACAATATGACTTAATTTTATTATAATTTAATTCAAAAACCCTAAACCCTAAAACCTTAATACCTAAATTTGGAGGGTATTTTGGGAAAAATACATCGAATTAAAATTGTGGAAGGACAAACCTTCGGTTGTCCATCAGTACCAAACTGTTTCATTCTTGCACAAGTTATGCCGTGTGACCATTACTAAACAGGAGGTAATTCAATCTGACTAAAAGTAAGCCATCAGTGTTCGCGAAACCCACCCTTACTGATAAGTTGGTTTTGTACCAACTTAATGATGACTTTATTGCTTGAAACTTGTTTATATTCAAGGGTTAAAGGTGTACTTTATATCTAATTCTCGTAGTTTGCTAGGAATTGATGAATGTGACTCAAATCGAGAAATTGAGGATAAATGATCCGAATTATACGACCGTGGCCCAAAATTCACAAGCCGCAACCACAGTCTGGATCCAACAAGTGCACAATGGCAGGAAAGTGCAAAACTCGAACAACACAAGAAAGTGTAGGTCGACCATTTTGCCCTTAATTTTTGCTTCCAATGGAAGTTACCCTTTAAGACATAAAGTATTCTATTGCCATCTAAAAAAGAATCTATCACTCTTGGACTCGGAATTGTGAAAAGGAAGCTTGGAGGAGGAAGAAGAGCTCTCATTTGAGAGCTACTATTCAAAAAGAGGGTTTCTTGTTTCTCTTATGTTTTTGAGCAAGATGAACTTTGTTTATACGTGTTTATGTGAAGCTCGTGCCATGAGCATAGGCTAGAGCCCCTATGTAGGGCATGATGTAGCCCTTGATAAACTTGAATGTTTAGCTTTTGGGAGATTTGTTGATGTTGTTTGATTTTATTTTGCATGTGTCTAGTCAACATTTGTGAGTTCACTGACCATAATTGGAGGTCGTGAGAAAACATTTATGCTAGATTTGATAAAACTAACCCTAATTGTTGTAGCATGAGAATGCCTATGGGATTAGTGCTACCGTGAGAGGATTTCCTAAGTTTAATGCCTTCGGCATGTTCAAGTGGGAGATCGAGAGATGAATGATTACATATTGAGAGAGGGGTGCTATTACTCGAGAGAGATTAACAACTAAAAGAGGAAAATTCGACAGACAACTAGATAAATGATTAAAAGATTAAATCGAGGAAGAAACTTTCCAATGACACTAAGTGGTGAATTCAATCGCCATAGATCCTTTATCCAAGTTAAATTATCATTTAAATTACGTTTATCAAACTTAAAAAATACTAAAAATAGCTTCTTGTCTTATTATATTTAAGTACGTTCATGTTCAGTAAGTAGTTTAACAACCCCCAAACTTATCATTTGTCCAAATTGTGTGAAGCTCACCAATTTTGGTACTTATCAGTCTACAATCCTCGTGGTTTGACAATTGTTTCCATCACTTTATTACTTTGTGCACTTGCAAATACGTCAACAAGTTTTTGGTGCCGTTGTCAGGGATTGTTTAGTTTTGATAATATCAATACCAAGTGAGTTTTTAGATAGATTGGACCTTTGTTTTAGTTATTTTACTTGCATTTTCAACTGTGCTTTGTAGGTTATGCATGAACGTGTCTGAAGGTGAAACATCAAGCTTGGGAGACCCCGAGATCGAACGAACTTTTCAAGCAAGAAGGATAGCTTAATGTGAGGTTGAAATACAATAAAAAAAAATATGGCAGATGTTGGTGATTTAGCTGTAGCACCAAATAAGGATGATAGACCTATGGAGAATTTTGAGTTGAAACCAGCCATCCAAAGGCCTACCATCTAAGCAAATAATTTTGAGTTGAAACTAGCCACAATCCATTATTGTACCAATATTCTACATATGGCGGCTCATCTACTGAGGATCAAAACTCGCACGTGCCTGCATTTGTTGAAATTTGTGACACTTTCTGAAGTATGCTAGAGTAAGTCAAGAAGCCATTCGGCTCAGGCTCCTTCCCTTTTCTCTTCGAGACAAGGCAGGGATATGGCAACAATGTCTTTGTCATCAGATTCCATCCCCACTTGAGATGACTTGAGGAAACAATTTTTGATCCAATTCTTCCCACCCTCAATGACCGTGAGAATATTTAAAAGCGAGATATATCCTTGTATGATGCATCAAAACGTTTCAAAAATCTTCTTAGGAGCTTCCCTAACCATGGTTTGCCACATTTGAGACAAATTCAGGCATTCTACAATGGGATGGAGAGTACAACGCGAAGAGAAATTGATGCAGCCACCAATGGAACATTCAGGCTCTTATAATGAGGCTTATACTCTGCTTCAAACCATGGCCCAAAACTATTATCGCTAGTCGAATGAAAGAGAGAACCAAAAGAAAACACTTGGAAGGTATGACATTTACAAGGTTGATGCACTTGCTACCACAATGCATGCTATGAAAGCAAAGATTGAGACGTTGGTATCCAAAAGGATTTTACCAATACCTATTATAATGGTGCAACAACAGTTCTGTGAAATATGTGAGGGAGTTCTTCCCTGAGAATCCCGATGGAGCAATTAAATTATGTGGGAAACCAATAGAGATATCCCAGCACATTTGAGCGAAACAATTTCAACCCAAGAAAAAATGATCATCTAAATTTTTCTTAGAGCAACAACCAACATGTTCAGAATTCTACAACGCCAAGTTTTGTGTAGCCGCAACCTCAACCTCTGAGGCCATCCCACAGGTCTTCCAATGATTACCTCATAACGCAGCTGGCCAAGACCTCAAGTAGTTTCATGCAGGAAACTCAAGCTAACTTCAAAGACCAGTCTATAGCTATAAGATATTTGGAGGCTCAAGTTGGGCAATTGGCGAAGCAACTTTCTGAAAGGCCACCAGGTGTCTTACCAAGCTTCAAAGAAGTGAACCACAAGGAGCACTTTCAAGCTGCAACTTTGATAAATGGGAAAGAGTTGGAAGAAACCCAAGACATGTCCCTACAGCAAAGAAAAAGGCTGATCAAAATCCCACCGAGCCACTGCCTAAACCAAATGATGATCAAATGCTGACAATTCCTTTCCCTCAAAGGCTGAAACAAAGCAAACTAGACAAGCAATTTCAGAAGTTTCTTAATGTTTTCAAGAAACTCCACATTAATATTCTATTTGCGAAGGCCTTGGAGAAAATGCCATGTTTTGTCAAATTTATGAAGGACATGTTGTCCAACAAAAGGAAGTTTGAAGATTATGAAATAGTGGCTCTGACAGAAGAATGCAGTGCAATCCTTCAAATGAAATTTCCCCCTGAGCTTAAGGATCTAGGGAATTTTACTATTCCTTTCTCTATTAACAATTCTACTTTTGATAGAGCATTGTGTGATCTTGGTTCAAGTTTAATTTGAAACCTCTATCTATTTTTCAGAAGCTTGGATTAGGGAAAGTTCGGACAAAAGCCATATCTTTGCATTTGGCTGACCATTGTATCAAGAACCCTAGAGGAATCATTGAGGATGTCCTAATCAAGGTTAACAAATTTGTCTTTCCAACTAATTTCATCATCCGGGATATGGATGAGGACTAGGATATTCCCATTATTTTTGGGAAACCATTCTTAGCCACTAGAGGAGCCTTGATTGATGTCCAAATATGTTAGCTAGTGTTGCGTGTCCAAGGAGAAGAGGTAAAATTTAATGTGCTTCAGGCCTTGAAACACCTTGACCTTCGGGAGAATTGTTCCAAGTATTGACTCCTCTGATCACATGCCTTTGGAAGGATATGAGTATCATAGAGATGATTTGGAAAATTGTTTGGTGAGTGAGAATCTGAACATACCAGGGGAGCCTGCAATCAAGGAATATGATGAATGGTTGGAGGCAAATGAACCACAAAACATAAAGAATTTTGAGAATTTGGGTGAAAGGTCAACCCCTCAAGAGAGCTCAGTTGAACAAGTACCTACTCTTGCCCACACATTTACATGCATTCTTGGGCAAGGCAAACACACAGTAAGTCATTATTTCGAGCACGTTGTCCTAGCTGGAGGAAGAAGTTTGTTGCGAGTGCTTCAGGAGCACCAATGTGCAATAGGGTGGACCCTAGCCGACATTAAGGACATTAGTCCATCTTTGTACATGCACAAAATTTTATTGGAAGAGGGAAACAACCTCTCTATAGCTGCTCAACGCGATTGAATCCAGTAATGAAAGAAGTGGTGAGAAAGAAGATTCTGGAATGATTGGATGTTGGGGTTGTGACCCTGATCTCTGATAGCATTTGGATCAACCCAGTCCAATGTGTCCCAAAGAAAAGGAGGTATGATCGTGGAGGCCAATGACAACGATGAGTTAATTCCTAAAAGAGCAGTAACTAGATAGAGAATTTGCATGGATTATAGAGTCTTGAATGATTACAAGGGAGGATCACTATCCCCAATCGTTTATTGATCAAATGTTGGATAGACTTGGGGGACAGAAATTCTATTACTACCTTGATGGATATTCAGGATATAATCAGATTTTATTGTGTAGGAGGATCAAGAAAAGACAACATTCACCTATCCTTTTGGTACGTTTACTTTTCACCACATGCCCTTTGGCTTATGCAATGCCCAACCACTTTTCAGAGGTGCATAATGTCCATATTCTCATATATGGTCGAACACATCATTGAATTATTCATGGATGATTTTTCCGTGGTTGGATCGTCATTTGAGGGATGTTTATGCAATCTTAAGATGGTTTTGGCAAAGTGTAAAGATATCAACTTAGTACTGAATTGGGAGAAATGTCATTTCATGGTTCAGGAAGGAATTATTTCGGGACACAAGGTGTCAAGTTTGGGGATTGAAGTGGATAGAACCAAGATTGAATTCATAGCCAGGCTACCACCACCTTCGTTAGTGAAGGGAATTCGAAGCTTCTTAGGCCACGCAGGTTTTTACCAAAGATTCATTAAATATTTCTCTCATGTCACTAGGCCATTATGCAAACTTCTTGAAAAAGAAGCACCATTCAACTTTGATGAGAAGTGTCTGGAAGCTTTCAAATATGATGAAGCAAAAACTTACAACTACCTCAATTATTGGCGTACCAAATTAGGAGATGCCCTTCAAAATTAAGTATGATGCAAGTGACCATGATGTGAGAGTTGTGTTTGGGCAACATAAGGACAAGGTTTTTCACTCCATGTATTATGCAAACAAAACCATGAACGCTCCTAAATTGAATTATGCCATCACTAAGAAGGAGCTCTTGGCTATAATATTCACATTCAACAAATTTTGGCCATATGTTCTCGGAACCAAGGTTGTGGTGTACACTCCACGTCAAAAATCTCATGGTTAAAAAGGATGCAAAAACCTCGATTGATCCGGTGGATTTTATTTCTATAAGAATTTGATGTGGAAATTAAAGATAAGAAAGCTTCTGAAAATTTAGTGGTAGATTACTTATCTCATTTAGAAGGACACAACCACAACGTGACCAAATTTGATAAACTTCCTATCAATGAAAATTTTATGGATGAAAGACTGTTGGCAGTGCAAACAAGCAATGAGTCGTGGTATGAAGATTTTGTAAATTACATTGCTTGTAAGATAGTCCCCCCATGATTATCTTACCAGCAAAAGAAAAGATTTATTTTTCTCAAGTGAAGTATTTTCTTTGGTACGAACCTATCTTATAAAAATTTTGTTCTGCCACGTACTTCAAAGATGCAACCCTGCAGAATAAATGAGTTCTATTCTAAATCATTGTCATTCACTCGAATTTGGGGGTTAGTTTGGAGGAAACCACACAACAGTTATGGTACTACAATGTGGCTTTTACTAGCCATCAATCATCATTATTCAAAGATGCACAATCCTTTATGAATTCCTGTGACCGGTACCAAAGATTGTGACAAATTTCAAGAAAAAGTGAGAGCCTCTACAATCCATCCTCGAAGTGAAACTTTTTTATGTTTGTGGACTTGACTTCATGGGACCATTCCGACCTTCCTTTGGTCAAAGATACATTCTAGTGGTTGTGGATTACGTATTCAAGTGGGTTGAAGCAATTGCCACCCCAACAAATGATGTCGCAGTTGTGTTAAAATTTCTTCGAAAGAATATTTTTACAATGTTTGGCACACCTAGATGCATCATTAGTGATGGTGGATCACATTTTTGCAATAAGCAATTTGAGACCTTGCTCATTAAATATGGAGTCCGCCGTCGTACTTTAGCATACCATCCACAAACGAATGGTCAAGACAAAATTTCAACCCAGGAAATCAAGAAGATCCTTGAAAAAATGGATGACGCACTTTGGGCTTTATAGGACCGTGTACAAGTCTCCAATAGGTATGTTCCCATACCGATTGGTATTTGGAAAAGCATGTCATCTTCTCATGGAACTAAAACACAAGCCGTATTAGTCTATGCAGAAGTTGAACTTTGATATGCAAGCGGCTGGAGAAAGAAAGCTTCAAGTGAATGAACTGGATGAGGATCAAAATGATGCATATAAGAATGCCAGGATCTATAAGGAAATACTGAAGACATGGCATGAATAAAACATTTCCAGGAGGTACTTATACCCAAGGGTAGAAAGTTCTACTGTTCAATTCCAGGCTTCGGTTATTTATAGGCAAACTAAAGTCAGGATGGTTGGGTCCATTTAAAATTGTTCAAGTAGTTCCCCATGGAGATATGAAAATTTCTCATCCCAAGAAGGGAGCATTCAAGGTGAATGGCCAGCAGTTAAAGTCGTATCTTGATATGGGAGTTGTAAATGACAAAGCCGTCATTCACCTCAAGGATTACATGATGTCAATCTAGTGATGTTAAAAAAGCGCTTATTGGGAGGCAACCCAAATCCTCTTGATCCAATCAGGGATGTACCCTCACTCTGTTATATTTTCTGAAGTACTTAATTTCTCACCTATCATGAACTTTAAGTTTAGACATGGGGACACATGCCTGTTTGGTAGTAGTATATTTCACTCAGTAGTTTTTAAATTTTTGTAGACATGTTACTTGTAGTCTATTTAAGGCCAAATAGAGAAAACCACTAATTGGAATGTTTGGTGTTTTGCACTATAGGGTTGATTGGAAAATCTATATGTCTTCAGCATTGCAGCCTCAAGCATACGGGATCAGGTCTTCACTAACTCTATGGAAAATTCTTTTGGGCCGACATACTCTCCCAAGATTTATTTAAATTTGAAAGACTAGAAATCTCGCCACCACATTCTGGAGGCAAGGTAGATACACTCAACCTAGCCCAAAAATCACGATGGCAGCCCAGTTTATGCGACAATTATCACAATTTATGCCAAATAACTCCCAAAAGCAAACCAACTAACTCTGCCACAATGAATTAGTCCTAGCCCACTAAGCCCAACTATATAACCCTAAACAACTCACTCTCATTCTCAAAAAACACAACTCCCACTCATTCCCAAACCTTAGATCTAGAAAAATCTCGTAGTAAGAGCCAAATTGTTCGACGTCATCCGCTCAAATTTTAGTTGCAATCCACTATTTGCCGATCAATTATGCGGAACTTACACTTTTGCTACAGTTTGGGGGTATGTTTGGCTTTCCCTACACTGCTTTAAGTTTGAATTTGTAGAGGGATTGAGAGTTTAGGTTGAGAAATGGCACCCAAAAAGGCTAGAGTCATGAAAGCTGAGCCTCAAGGGAAGTTTGCGAGAAGTCAGGCACAAGAGTTTTATGATTCGACCATGGGGGTACTAGATTTCATCAAAGAGATGGGATTTGCGAAGGATACCTTGCCTAATTTTAGGAAAGTTCGTAAAGATAGGGGCTGGGGTAGATTCCTTGGAAGTTCGGGTGAGTATTCAATCAATTTAGTTTGGGAGTTCTACATAAATTTGGTCATGGTGCAAGAAGGAAAAATTTTGGTTCGAGGTTGTCTTGTTCCTTTAAGCCCCACTGAAATTAACGCCATATTCAACTTCATTAATTTTGCGGTGGACGAGTTCTCCTGGTTTAATGGTGGACTTTCATATCTAAGGGACGTGGCACAATTGTTGTGTGACCTAGAAATGACGTGGAAAATATCCACACCAACTTAGTCATGTGGCATATGTTTATCTGCACTCGGATGATGCCCACAACCCACACCGCTGATATCAAGCTGAAGAGGTTGTTGTTGATCTACGTGATAGAGATGGGGAGTAACATTGATGTGGGGAAGTGATCATCAAAGACACTACGGAGATTGTCACTTCACTGGGGAAGATATCTAGCTCTTTGCACTTCCCATCACTGATCATGGCTCTCTGCTTAAAGGCAGGCATGTCTCTAGCGATTGAAGGTAAATTGCATCGCCCTACTTCGGACATCGAGCCAATGTTTTTTTTGTTATGCCAAAATTCATTATGAAGAAAGAAGAGTTTATGTACAAAGGTGAAGAAAAATAAAAAAATACAAAGATAAAATCAAATAAGAAAAAGGATCACATCCGTGGAGCTCAATCTTACTATACAATTTGAAACTACAATCATCACCTGCATTACTACCACATACTCTAGAATGGGGTCAAAACAACAATGATCCAAACTTGTAGCTGCTCAGGTTGCCTTAGATTCATTTTTTCGTACAGGAGTCATAACTTGAGCTCTGCTCAGCTCAGCCTACATCTGATGACATACAGGAGTCATAACTATCAACATATCAATCACAATAATTGGTACAAAGCTTAGCCTGCTCGCTTGGTAGCCTAATTAGTTGTGGGATTGCTCTTTGATCCCCATATCCGAGTAATGAAATCTAGCAAGAATGAAAGATTGTATCCAATCTGTCCTGTTATGTTGTTGGATCTTCATCTCTGTAGTGACGCTCCTGATGCCCTGGCTGTCAACTTATCAACCCCAAATGTTATTGGAAGTTGGTTAACAGCTCATCCAGCAGCCTCACTGGCAGTGCGATCATGTGTTCTTCACCCAAATAAGAATCTTTGGTTGCATGAATGGTTTTTCCTTCCCAGTTTCAAGTCCTATGCTTTATATCAGCACATGGAAGGTGCTCGCCACTCATGCTACTCCACCCTTAACTCAATATGTGACCTGACATCGGGACAATGTTACTCAACAAACCGGGGGCATATTATGAGAGGATCAAGATCAAAACTGAGAACATGATAGGGTCATCCGTCGTCCCAAGGTAGCTGTGAAAGGTAAATATGTAATCCCTCCAATTAACTTGCAGGTTTATAGTACAACGCCAAAAGATCCAACCACATCTACCACAACCCAGTGGGAGTCCTTTGTGGGACCACACATACTGATGTTTTGCAGTGGTCAACACCACCATTGTCCTCATGTCAGCAACCCACAACATCCAGTTCCCTGTTTCTCCACTTCCACCGCCCTACAATTCACAAAAAAACACCTCCTGAATAGGAGTTTGAAGATTCAGAGGATGAGGCATATGATGATGATGATGAGAAGGACGAGGACAAAGACCAAGAGGTCAAGGAAATGCCCTTAAACTCTGATTCAGCATTCTGAATTTTTTTTTGCCTTCCACAGAGGAGTATTATTTTAATTCCTCTATCTTTTATCTCCATTAAGTGTAGTGTCGCTTTAAGTTTGGGGATGGGGTTTATCATATGACTTTACTACTAGATTTACGGTGTTCATTTGGCTATTTCATTTGTCAATTGAACTATTTCATTTTGATGATTGCTCGTGGCGTTGAACATTTTCTTTTGGTTGCTGCTTGTTTGTCGTTTGAAACTACTCTTGCCTTTGCGATTTGTTTACCTACTTTTCTATGTGCTATGGTTATCCAATGCGAGCAAACTGCTTAGTTGATGAGGATTGATATTGAGGGCATTGTGGGAACCATATGAAAGTGGGGAGATCCAGACTTTGGCTTAGATTGATTAGGCATACCGAGCGATTCTTTGAACTAGAAGTAGCCCCTCTGAGCCTAAACAAGTCAGGACAAGTTATGGATAGGAAAAAGTGAATGCAAAATATATGTAAAAAAAAAATAAAAAAGCCTAAAGAAGAAGAGGAAAAGCCAAGATATTTTTTAGCTTGGTGTTTGAGTAAGCCAGCTATTTCAAAGAAAAGAAAGAAAAGAGCATCCGTTATGTATATAAATGTTCTCAAATCCTTGTAAGTATTAATTGCTCTCAAAACGCTTGATAAAAAGCTTATATGCCGGCTTTAAAAATAATTTCTATCTCAATCGCTGACCGCCTTGACATGGCAAAAAGCGAGGGATATGAAAACGGTTTGGAGAGTCGAGTAGCATAAATTTTAAATCCTAGCATCTAAGAAGGAGATCTTCTCCGAAAAAGGGATGACCAATATGCCCACTTTGTTAATCTCTTAGATACAAGCAATTTTCGTATAGTGAGTAACCGTGTGTGGTGATGCATGAATCCTCGATTGCTATATGTGGTTGTGAAAGCTGGTGCGTCTGTACAGTCAAAAGAGAGGGGGCCGTGAGATACATAATGAGCTTTAATTTTTTGCTTGAGGACAATCAAAGGTTTAAGTTTGGGGATATTTGATAAGCTTGATTTGTACCAACTTAATGGTGACTTTATTACTTGAAACGTGCTTATCTTCAAGGGTTAAAGGTGCATTTTATATCTAATTCTCGTGTTTTGCTAGAATTTGATGAATATGTACTCAAACCGATAAATTGAGGATAAATGATCCGAATCACACAATCGCGGCCCCAAATTCACTAGCGGCAACCACAGTCTGGATACCACAAATGCACAACTATGGGAAAGTGCAAAACCCGAATGGCACAAGAAAGTGTAGACTGACCATTTTGCCCTTAATTTTGGCTTTCGATTGAAGTTACCCTTCAAGACATAAAGTATTCTCTTGACATCTAAAAAAAGAATCTATCACTCTTGGACTCGGAATTGTGCAAAGGAAGCTTGGAGGAAGGAAGAAAATCTCTCAATTGAGAGCTACTATTCAAAAAGGGGGTTTCTTGTTTATCTTATGTTTTTGAGTAGGATGAACTCGGTTTATATGTGTTTATGTGAAGCTCGTTCCATGAGCATGGGCTAGAACCTCTTTGTAGGGCGTGATGTAGCCCATGATAAACTTGGAAGTTTATTTTGAATGTTTAGCTTTTTGGGGATTTGTTGATGTTGTTTGGTTTTATTGTGCCTTCTCCCTAACTTGCATGTGTCTGACCAACATTTTTGAGTTCACTAAGTATAGTTGGAGGTCGAGAGACAAAAACTATGCTAAATTTGATAAAACTAACGCTAATTACTATAGCATGAAAATATCTATGGGATTAATGCTACCGTGGGAGAATTTCCAAAGTTTAATGCCTTCGGCATGTTCAAGTATGAGATCAAGAGATGAATGCTTGCATATTGAGAGAGGGGTGCTATTACTTGAGAGAGATTAACAACTAAAAGAGGAAAAATTCGTAGACAACTAGATAAATGATTAAAAGATTAAATTTAGGAAGAAACTTTCCAATGACACTAAGTGGTGAAGTTAATCGCCTTAGATCTTTTATCCAAGTGAAGTTATAATTTACATTGCGTTTGTCATTGAAAAATACCAAAAACCGCTTCTTGTCTTATTATGTTTAGTACATTCGTGTTCAATAAGTAGTTTAACTACCCATCAACTTATCATTTGTCTAAATTGTGTAAATCTCACCAATCTGGGTGCTTTTTTTTTTATAAGCCAACTTTCAATAAATAAAAAAAATATAGTATGTACATAAGTAAGTGAAAGATACAAGCACTAAGATCTATAGGTCCTGGTAGAATCCAATAGCTAGAATCTTTGCAGCTGATCTGGTTACCCTACATTATCCTCATACCCCCCTTTTGATATAGTTACGGGTGATCTGGTATATGGCTCATCTAGCATCATAGTATATCACAAAGCAGCTCGGCATTCAGATCATAGCCATCATCTGCTCTTCACCAAATCTAAATAACTATCACACTGTCAATTCCCATTTTAGGGATCTTGGTACACAGCTCGATTAAAATTGGTGGGCTATCCCTGTAGTGATAGAAAGGGTTGTATTCCGAAAAGCAGTCTAGCAGATCAAAGGCAAAGAGAATATACTGGTACAATCTACTATGCTATGTATAGATCACATCCCTAACATGGAACTCCACTTTCTAGTCAACATTAAGCTTTTCCTGAGGCACACTGCAACCATGTGACTATCAATAATCTCAATGCTTCTTGAGCTGAAAACTGGCCTCAAAAACTCCATGGTAACTGCTTTAGTAATATATGTTACACTAAGGTATTCAAATGCTTATAGATCCTAATCGAGCTTAGTAATAATTCCCACAGAGACAACCATGAGATGAGGTCATCATTTCATTTGGATGGTCACTCTACCTTGTACCTCATAGAAATGGAAATGGAGTAAGATGACACAATAACAGTTAGAGTAAGGGAAGAGGAACTTCCTTTAAACATCTTGTCCAAGCTTGTAGTGTACATCTTGCATAAACATAATCCACCTCTCACTGAAAGCTCCGGCAGGCCTTGGCTGTCTAGATAGCTCTCCAAGCTTTTGTCATCATTTTGCTCTGTGATAGCTTTCATGGTCTCGATTTTGCCTTCACTCCTCAACTAGTGGATTAAGTCTGCACCGCCGAAAGGTAGAAAAATGCAAGCTTGTCTTAGGAGCATTTGCAGAGATACGTTTAAGGTTAATAGCACCTGCTTAGAGTTTAAAAAAAAGGGTAGTCAAACCCCCTGCCTTGCATTTCAGTCTTAAAAACATGACAGGCTGAGATTTCATTTCTTTGAAGGCATGATCCTGCTACAACAATGGCTCCTTGGCAGAGATGGTCACCTACATGTTCATAACTAGGTTAGTAGCAATTGCGCCTGTAGTGGATAAAAAAAACAGAATGATAAGAATTAAAGAAATTCGAATGCATTACAAAGTTGTGGCTGAGATAACCAGTCTGAGGTAGAGAAGGGGAATAAATGTTCTATTCTCTTGGCACGAATCCACAGCCACACAGACTTCTGTACAGATTG